>JASUDE010000079.1:33304-142159 GCA_034509685.1 Colletotrichum cereale | reverse complement strand
GGATCTCTGCGATCTGGGGGGGTGTGTCACAAGGCATATGTGATATAAGGCGTTAATTGCTGCCCGCAATTAACGGCGTCGTTTTTTCGCGACACCTTGATACAAAGCACTTTATGCATTAGGAACAAATCAAGGCGTTGGCTCACTTTGGGCGAGAAAACCTAGTGGTGAAATTACCGAAGCCCAGTAAGGATCAAATCATATCCCATAATCCTCGGACGGCCGACCACTCTCTTCGGAGCAACGCAGGCAAGAAGGCAGACACAAGGCAGGTGCACCTTCCTCCTTCCTCCAGTTCACAACTCCAGGACAAAAAACAACCTCGTCCCTCTCCCGAAAAATTCCACCGTACAGGCTGCACACCTCCATATCCAGGCTCAGAAACTCGACCAACCAGAGTGCTCCACCACACTTCACCAACTCTCATCCGCACCTTCCCTCACCCGACTTCCTTCCCTCGTCTCAGCAACAGACGTTCGTCTCCCAGCCACCTTATCCGAGCCGGAAAAAAATTGCGAAATTCAGCTGGTCTGCTCAGCACACACTCGCACAACTGAATTTCTTCTCCCCATCCGGCGCAGAGAAAACTTCTTCCCTTCTTCTCACACGGCTTTTTCGTCTTCGTCTCTCTCATATCGCGGATTGACTTAAACCTTACTCCTTCGCAATTCATCAACAACAGCAAGACACTTCTCTCTTCTCTCAGTTGGTCAATTGATCGCAGACATAATCTTTCTCCTCGACAACTCCGAATTCAGGACCAATTGGTGAGGACCTCCTCGGCCGCGTCTCCCCTTTCCCCCTACTTCAGATCGCCAAGTTTGGACGTTCAACTGACTTACCCCAGCAGACGGAGTCACCTCAAATTTTTACCTTTACCGCGCTTCTACACTCTCGACATCAATTCATCACAAACAAAATGTGCGACTCCTCGCCTTCATCTTGTGCCAACAAGGCCAGTCGGTGGGAGATCTCTTCAGGCAGCTCGTCACCCCGGTCCGACTCTTCGACCAACATGAACAGTGTGTTCTCTTCACCCGACTCTCCCGCTGAAACGGAGATGTCTCTGCCTGGCCTTGGATCTCAAGACTTTGAGAAGTCTTCTGTCAATGGACAGCCTAAATTTGTTGTCATGCCCAGTTTCGCGAACCACATTATTGTCGGGCATCAAGCATACACTCCGGGCCAAATCCGGGGTATGAGAGATGAACTCCAGCAAGCCCGGCACATGGGAGCATTTCCAAAGACGACAGCTCCATCAGAAGACGCCCACACCATCGTTGAAGATTATCAGCACCTTCAACGTCTCCGAGATGCCCGCGGTGATCCTGCCTTGCCACCGTCAGCCAACTACAACATCCTCAAGGTCGACATTGCCCGTCGCATCAAGGCCCGCGATGAAGCCCAACAAGGCTCATCCAGACTTCAAGAGATGGACCAACGGGTTCAAGGCTGGATGAACTCAATCCAAAGAGAAGCACGCATGCTAGAGATCACGCAAGAGGCCCTCCAGCGCAAGGGCATCAGTAACCCTACACAAGACGACTTGGACGCCATCACGGAAGAGTTCATGCAGATTGCGGAGCGCACACTTCTCGACGTCGCCAACCCCCTGCGAATGAACGCCTCGCGAATGGAGGGCAACATCAGTCGCTTCGACAGCCAGCTGGATGGCTTTCATGGAGCAATGACGGCGCAGCTCAACGGCTTGTCATCTCTCACCGATGCTGTCAACACATCTATGAGTGCTCAAGTCAACACACTCAACACTATGCTGAGTGCGCAGAGCAGCAACTTCAATGGATCAGTCAACATGCTCAACACAGCTTTGAACACCGTCTCAGCTGACTTACACCAACTCACATCCAACCTTCCGTCCTTGATTGCCACTGCAGTCCAAGATGCAGTCCAAGAGCAGCTTTCTTCTATCTCTCATCAGCACGATGCCAACTCGCAGCATCGAGTGAGCTTCGAGCAGCTACCTGTCTATGCCACAGTACAGCGGTCGCAACAACACCAAACAGTTGGCAGAGAGACTTTTACCACATTCACACAACCGATGACCTCGACGACTCGAGTCTCGGAAAAACACTACGAACAGACTTCTCACCTGAGCACACCGCCAAAAGAGTCGAAGCTTAAGAGATTCTTGCGGTGCATCACTGGACAGGGGCGGTCGGCAAAAAAGGAGGGTCACAAGGGAGCAAGCTCGGCATGAGCTTTCAACATCTGCTGTTCGACTGTGTGGACAGCTCTCCGCGATCTGGGGCGTAATGAATACATCTGGTCACCAAGCTTTGGAAAGATCGCAGGCATAATGGGAGGAAATTGGTATTGTAGATCATTGGAGGTTCGCGACTCGTATCGCGAGATTAATAATTCACTATAACCCCTGAAAACATGTGCCATTGTGAGATCCCAAAAGTCGTCAAGTAAGTAGCATCATGGAACTCATTCGAGTGTACCAGCTTGAACGTCGCAATATGTGAACCTTCAGCTCTGTTCTCAAACCATGCGTGATAGTTTACCGGACTGCCACATTGAAAGCTTCGGCGTGCCTTCGTCCACGCTCTGTAATACTCATCCTCAGTCACTATCACCAAGGGACACAGCCAGAATTTCCATCGATACACTGCTTCTATCGACGCCGAGAAGAATTCGAAGAGAAGAAAAATAATCATCAAAGTCTCAAGGACTTGTCTAGGAGCCTACATGGTTGCGCGGCTGGTCTTTCGCAACAGATACCGTCACCTAGCAACGACAGGACAGGCTCTCAGCGATTTCGTACCTGCCTAAACAACCAGTATGCCTGGGAAGTGCTCAACGCGTCTCCCACTCACGTTCATATGCCCTCGCGTCGAGCGACCCCACCAACTGCGAGCGCGTCCCTCCCCTCAGTCGTATCCTCCCACACTCACCCTCGATCAACAGCCAGGTAGCTTTCCAGCCCTTGAGCTACCCACCCACACCCACCTCCTTGCCAGCCCTCTAACTTCCTTCCCATTTAGGTAGGTAGACCTCCTTCCTTCCTTCCTCAACCAAGTATATTAAGCCGCAAGCTTAGGCCGTGCTCAATTTCTTGTACAAACACCTCATCTGCTTCCGCCTTCATCCATCTTTCCTTCCTTCAGTCCATCTGAACAAATCTGACGACACCTTCGTCAATCTCATCAGACAACTGCCAGCTTTGTCACTGGAAACCTTCACCTTACTCTCAAGAGTGATCACAATTATAACCCCAAGTAAGTCACTTATTCGTCCTTTGATCCAATATCCTCTCATGGTTGCGTCTACACCGTCGCCCTTCGATCTCATGCTGCTGCTAAGCGCAAGATTATTCTTTCTGCTTTTCGCACCAGATTTCGAACTTCCTTTGAGCACATCACTTGAGTTGTCCCTTGGTATCTCACCTTCCCTTTCCCCTCACTTGAAGCTTTCTTACCTCCTCTTTCACTGCACGCAAAGCTCTCTCACCTTTTGTTTCACCTCACGCGAGACTCTCTCGCATTCACAGCATTACGATCTTTCCATCATTGTTCTGCCCCGCAGATTTCGTAGCTCGCCGCCTACTTGTTTGGTGAATTAGAGGGCCTCGAACTAATCAATTACTTTATTCAGATCATGGCGCCTAAGCAGAAGAACACCTCAAAGGCATCCAAGCTCAAGGCACCCCAAGGTGGCATCCAGAAATCCAATCGGCGCAAGCAGAACAAGAAATCTGTATCTCGTGCTACCAAGAAGACTACCAAGATGGATGCCACGCCATCCATGCCGACTTCTCCCCCAAGCAATGCTGTAAATGGACAAGGAAGATGGGTATGGACAGAGCACCCGCCGACCAAGGAGCAGACTGCTGCAAATGGCCGACAAAAGGGACGTAGCCTGGTCCAATGGAACCGTAAGTAACTCCTCACCCATTGTTCGTAATCCCAGCAACTGATTGTGGTCAAAGGACCTGACACCACAATAACGCTCCTGCTCAACATCTTGTATCAGGCCTCCATTTAAGGTCACAAACTGTCTATGGATGCTATCGCTCACCGCACCCATTGCGGAGCGTCGGGTCAGTCACTCATTCAACATCTTGCTCGCGAGCGCAGGAAGATCCTCAAGAAAGGCCGCATGGCCCCCCCTGTTGCCGGCACTCGTCACGACCCAACCGTCCGAGGCGTAGTTCTTGAGCCAACACCCGACAACCCTAATGCCGAGAGGAAAATCTCTTTCCGCGAGCCCTACTACCACCAAGACTTCCCGGTTCCAGTCTCGGGCTAGGAGCCCGATGAAGATGAAGAGGAAGAAGGTGAATGGAGTGAAGAGCTCGAAGATGAAACCTCTCAAACTGGTGGTATCGACGACGAGACCGATCTCGACGAACCAGAGTTTGAAGAGCCTGGGTTCGAAGATCCTGAGCTTCAAGAGCCTGGATTCGAAGGGCCCGAGTTTGATGAACCTGAGCTCGAAGATGAGGTAGGTTACTGACATCTCTCCACTTGATTGTCGCTAACGACGGAAAGCCGCAGATGAGCCAGGAAGCCAATGGGAAGCAGGTCGACAGATCTTACTCGAACGCCAACACGATGGCCTTTCCGGAGATCGACTTCCAGCAGCAGAATCAACAGATTCTCTGTGCGCCACAGGACTACCAAATCCCTTGGGCACAGCCCCAGTCATCTCTGTCGGCGCCGTTGGTTACGACCAGTTCCTTGGGTACGACCCAGTATTTTGGTGACGAGGCCTTGGAGATGCCCCAGATGTTCAGAGACGAGGCCTATTGGAACAGTCTTGGCGGGAACTTCTACCCGCCAATGCCTTCGATGCCAAGCAACATCGAGCCCAAGGCTCAACAGCTTGACTTCCATTCCACTCATGACAACTTGGCCACCCGCATCCATGGTCTGGGCCGTCAGAAACTCGAGCTTCCCTCCAGAGCTTACGAACATTGGCCTAATGAATACTATCGTCTCTTCGGCCATTACCCAGGTGATCCGCCTGCCGACACCGCGCCTTTCGCCATCAACGACCCTTCGGCCAGCTTGTTCCAGGACACCTCACCTTCTCAGGGTATGTGCTCAAGCACTTTACCTTTTGGCGAGCAGGACATTGGAGGAGTAAAAATGGTCGACAACGACTTCGGGCAGTGGGTTCAAGAACAGGATATGAATAACCAGTCGGGAGATTGGTTTGGTCTTTGAAATTTTGGGCGTGGATTCGTGTTTTTGGGCTTTGTCATGCGGCGACGATATGAAGTGGTAGCACAGCCGAGGCTTGATGAGCTGCGTCACCTGTGACCTGGATATGGGCTCGATAATCCCTAAGTTGAGGGCATACGAAGATGATCAGGAGGAAATGGGCGGGTCAGCTTCACCATCTGCTGATTTCTCTGCTCGTACTTGGAGGCCTACGCCTCTGCCAGTGTGTCTGTTTTTTTTCTTTTTTTCTTTAGTCTTGAGGCTTAGTTAGGATGGTTCTCAATATCATCCGAACGAGGCACATAGACTAAGTTGTCCGCAAATAATAATCTGGGTTTTCTGCTTTGAATTCCCAATCCGGAATCAGCGTCAACGTTCCGGGTTGCCCAGGGTTCTTGCTTTTTTCGGTGATGATTCGCTCGGCAGCAGTGATCACCACCGTAGTGGAATTCTAGGACCTTAAGATCATGTTGAGGCTATTATGCAGTAACAATCGTTACGCAATTTATGGACCAGGCGGGCAGGCAATGCGCAGTGCTGAGCGGATGCGCTCACATCATAGAGTTTTCCAGTATCCTAAGACTTCTGGACAAATGGCAGGGCTTCACCATCGCAAATAGCCTTAACGATGGGTGGTTTAGGAATGGGATCCATGTTCTCCTTCGGGCTTTGCGTAGCGTCGAGATAGCTGCTACTAAGTAGTTAGCAGAGCATGATAATGAGAAGCGAAACAGTTGTACTTACTGTGAAGGTAGCGATATAGTATTTCTGGGTCGACGGTGCTGGCCTGGGTATGAAGGTAGGTATTATCACAGGGACAGGTTCCAACAACAATGGAGGTGATAGAAACCGCGACAGATTTGATTATCCCCCATTCAGTCTCAATGGCATTGCAGACGGCGGCAGAGCGCTCAAACTCGAAGGCCCATTATGGCCAACCGGTATTCTTATGTGTTTACTCGTAAATCATTTGTATTGAAAGAACCGAAATGCCGTGTTTCATGGCTAGCTATGTATGCAGAAAGACGCTGACGCGTGAAGTGAATTTGTAAAGAACTGAACCCAGAAACATCTACGCTGCCATGCCGTCAGCGATCATGGCGTTGATTATCTGTACGTGACGATCCGCGGCCTCTTCGCTCCACTCCTTCTCAAAGTTGAGTCCGTAGGGCCAGAAATGCACGCCGCCGCACTCGATCTTGGCGTCGTCGCCATCCCACGAGCGAAGCAGGGGCGCGGCCGTTGCCCAGTCGCCAGAGGAGCATTTCGACCTGAAGGCGTCCGTCTGGCCGACGCCGAGCGTGTGCGAGATCTCGTGGAGCGCCGTCCGCTCAGTCATGAAGGCGCGGTCGGTTCCGAAGCGGAGGGCGCCGTCGAAGTTGGCCTCGGCCGTAGGCACGCCGGGCGTGTAGTAGACGTAGACAGTCTTTTCAGCGGTTCCCAGCCTGGCGTGTCTTGCCGCGGCAAGCGTCATGACCTCTTCAATTTTGGCATACGCGTCTAGCTGGTCGTCTGTGGGGTTTGCAGCCTTCTCGAGCGACCAGTTGATGGCGGCTTGGGCGACGGAGGCGGCGGCCACGATAGTGGTAAGGATTGAAAGCTTCATGTTTTGGGTTGAGAGGACGATAATATTATAGAAGAGACGACAAAAATGATGATGACGTGAAGACAATAAAACCGATTCTCTCTGACGGTTGGGATGGAATTCGAGTATTTCATCGGGACAACATTCTTTTTATACTGCGAGAGCATCGTCGTTCAAGAGCTGTTCAACCCCTTAACTTAAACCGCCAAGCCTGCGCCTCGAGCCCAGGATCTCGCGTTATAGTAGTTAAAGTTTCCATATATGTTGGTGTTTGAGTAGCCGTCCACAAATCCCATCTAATCTTGTTTTCATCGTAGGGAGTAGGGACAGCATAGTATCTATAAATCAAGGGCTAAGGGGCTGTACCGCTGTGCCAAGGCCTCAACTCCATGATCTCCTTATTTCACTTAGAGTGAATCGGTAAAGAACAACCACCTATAAAAAGTACAATAAATGAATTGTAGCGACATCCTTACAAGAATAAACTGGGAGTAACGTCTTGGCCAAGGCACGTCCATGTTAGTAATAGACAAAGTAGGGACCCCGTGACCTTGGCATGAACTGCCATCTTGTTCATCTCATGTCTATCTCGTGTCTAGGTAATGCGATCTCTGTAGAGGAAAAACCACGGCGTGGCCTATGCGCAGACCCTTGTCGATTTGGCGGTGTCTCCGGGGATACCATGTGCGGATGCTGCGAATGGAGACAGATGCCATTGGAAGACGGTGGAAATGCACCTATTGTGCGCTAGTCCCCTTTTGTCATGGCTCTCTCGACGAAAGGGACCTAGTTTAGCCGAAGGTCCGACATAAATTTTTGGAGCCAGCGACGGGAAGCTTCTCCAATTCCATCACTCACTACCGCAACTTTTCACTTGATCTCCCCGAACTCCTTGGAGCGACACGTGTGATTCAACTCCTGCGACACCTTCAATCCTTGCTTCTGTATTTCTATTCATTATCTAGATACCCTCATAATAAGATTCAAGATGCAGCGCGCACTCACTTCTCGCGCGAGAGCGTCCGTCCTCTCTGCTGCTCCTAGCAAGTTCCGCGCCGGTGCCGGTCTGGGACAGCAGCTCCGTTTTGCCCACAAGGTTAGTCGTCACGATGCATCGCAATGTCAAATCCACTAGCTCGAGCATACTGACAAAGTCTGCAGGAACTCAAGTTCGGTGTTGAGGCCCGCGCCTCGCTGTTGACCGGTGCCGAGACTCTGGCCAAGGCTGTTGCGACAACACTCGGTCCCAAGGGCCGCAACGTCCTCATCGAGTCCAGCTATGGCTCTCCCAAGATCACAAAGGGTACGGCAGGAGCTCAATCAAACCATCAAATTGGACAAAATAGCTAATTGGACGCAGACGGTGTCACTGTCGCGAAGGCAATCACCCTGAAGGACAAGTTCGAGAACCTCGGAGCCAAGCTGCTCCAGGATGTCGCCTCCAAGACCAACGAGACCGCCGGTGACGGAACCACGACCGCTACCGTTCTGGCCCGTGCCATCTTCTCCGAGACCGTCAAGAACGTTGCCGCTGGCTGCAACCCCATGGACCTGCGCCGCGGTATCCAGGCTGCCGTCGATGCCGTCGTCGAGTTCCTCCAGAAGAACAAGAGAGATATCACCACCAGCGAGGAGGTTGCCCAAGTCGCCACCATCTCCGCCAACGGTGACCAGGAGGTCGGTCGTCTGATCGCCAACGCCATGGAGAAGGTCGGCAAGGAGGGTGTCATCACCGTCAAGGAGGGTAAGACTTTGGTTGACGAGCTCGAGGTCACCGAGGGTATGCGCTTCGACCGCGGCTTCGTCTCCCCCTACTTCATCACCGACGCCAAGTCTCAAAAGGTTGAGTTCGAGAAGCCCCTGATCCTCCTCTCCGAGAAGAAGATCTCCGCCGTCCAGGACATCATTCCCGCCCTTGAGGCCTCCACCCAGATGAGACGTCCCCTGGTCATCATCGCCGAGGACATTGAGGGCGAGGCTCTCGCCGTCTGCATTCTCAACAAGCTCCGTGGCCAGCTCCAGGTCGCCGCCGTCAAGGCCCCCGGCTTCGGTGACAACCGCAAGTCCATCCTCGGCGACTTGGCTGTCCTCACCAACGCCACCGTCTTCAGCGACGAGCTTGACATCAAGCTCGAGAAGGCCACCCCCGACATGCTCGGCTCCACCGGCTCCATCACCATCACCAAGGAGGACACCATCTTCCTGAACGGCGAGGGTTCCAAGGACGCCATTTCCCAGCGCTGCGAGCAGATCCGTGGTGTTATGAGCGACCCCACCACCTCTGACTACGAGAAGGAGAAGCTCCAGGAGCGTCTTGCCAAGCTCTCTGGTGGTGTCGCCGTCATCAAGGTCGGTGGCTCCTCCGAGGTCGAGGTCGGCGAGAAGAAGGACCGCTTCGTCGATGCCCTGAACGCCACCCGCGCCGCCGTTGAGGAGGGTATCCTGCCCGGTGGTGGTACCGCTCTCATCAAGGCCTCTGCCCTGGCCCTGAAGGACGTCAAGACCGCCAACTTCGACCAGCAGCTCGGTGTCACCATCGTCAAGAACGCCATCACCCGCCCCGCTCGCACCATTGTCGAGAACGCCGGTCTTGAGGGCTCCGTCATTGTTGGCAAGCTCACCGACGAGTACGCCGGCGAGTTCAACAAGGGTTTCGACTCCTCCAAGGGCGAGTACGTCGACATGATTGCCGCCGGTATCCTTGACCCCTTCAAGGTCGTCCGCACTGGTCTCGTTGACGCCAGCGGTGTCGCTTCCCTGCTCGGTACCACCGAGGTCGCCATTGTCGAGGCTCCCGAGGAGAAGGGAGCTCCTGCCATGGGTGGCATGGGCGGCATGGGCGGTATGGGAGGCATGGGTGGTATGATGTAAAAACATGATCAACGTGTTGTCTTGTATTAAATCAAAAGTCAATGGGCGAGGGGCATTGGGCATTGGTGTTACTATTTAAAAAGGAGGATGTATAACTGCGGCCACTTGTACTAATCTCCCCTCTTCCCCCCCTTTAAAGCAGCAGTTTCCCCGAGGGGATTTGGGAGCTCTGTATTGTACAATAGCACTAGCAAGTTATGTAAGATGAAAGAAAGTCAAAAGAAGTTAAAGAGCAAGATTGAGACCAACAAGACTGGTGTGCATAGTGATGGTGTTAACATTAACATTAGCATTTGATATTGGCGGACAACTGACAGCTTGGTTAGTTGATCGTTTCAAGGATTAGCCCGGCTGCTCTCCCCCTTAAGGACTGTGAACTACATAGTAAAGAGTCCTTGGCTTCATGTGGACAAGCAAGGTAGGTAGGCAGGCAGCCGTGAAAACCAGTCCACGTAACACACAATAGGCAACCATTGTGAGAATATGTCATGGTGTTTCATTATTCCTGCCTGGTAACTGCACTCGCCAGCACATCGGGCTACCCAGAAAGCAAAGATGCCAAGCTCAGGCCCTGTTGTGTCGATTGCCTGGGGGTGGGATTCGTCAACCTGCTGTGGCTGACGCACTTCCATAAGTCACTGCTGAGTCACGTGCGCGCAATCTCACCTAGACAACAACCCCACCATGCGGGTGTTTTTCTCGCCCGCTTTCCCCTCCACGGTGACCCAACCTCTGTTCCTGTCCAAGATACCTCTCCAACCGACGCAAGCTGTTACCTCTTTTCTGCCACCACCCAGTGCAGCAGACTTCCGGCCGAACCACCCCATCTTTGAAGTAGGCACCCGTTTTCCTTCTTCCCTCCTTCGCATTGCCAGACATTATTATTACCTGTGCAATTTCTCTCTCCTCTATGCCTTTCCGTTGCTAATCTGCCCTCTCTTTCAGCCCACTTTCCCGCCTACTCTCTTCTAGCCACACCCCCGCCATAGACCAGCATCATGGTGAGTAAAAGCTTCCAAGGATCAGCCGCCTACCAAAACACCATGCTAATCTCAATCGCAGTCTCAATCCGGGTTCGTCCCCCCCCTTCTTTCCTACGAGCCTCAACGGTCCGCGTCGCATTTGATGAGCGAAGCTCTACCGCTTGTCCGATGACGATCCTGGCGGAGCAGGACAAGCTGGCTCCATCTCTGTCGCAGCAATGCAGCGCATGCTAACCCGATCTTCCCCGCCAGAGCGACCGTGTCCCAGGACTGCATAACGGCCTACAACGAGCTTAAGCTGTCCAAGAAGTACAAGTACATCATTTACAAGCTCTCGGATGACAACAAGGAGATTGTCGTCGAGGAGGCTTCGGCCGATAAGGACTATGACAGCTTCCGCGAGAAGCTGATGAACGCCACCACCAAGTCCAAGAGCGTACGTGACTCTGTTTTCCATGGCAATGCAAAGCCTCGAAGTACTCTGCTAACATTGCATCAGGGAGCTGTCGGCAAGGGCCCCCGTTACGCCGTCTACGACTTCGAGTACAGCCTTGCCTCTGGCGAGGGTGAGCGGTACGCTGCCCCGCATTCGCCCAACTTGGAACCTGCAGCTAACCCCCCGACAGCAACAAGATCACCTTCCTTGCCTGGTCCCCCGATGATGCTGGTGTCATGGTCAGTACCTATCGCCATCAGAAAATTTATCTGCACTCGTCGCTAACAATTGCCTAGGCCAAGATGGTCTACGCTTCCTCCAAGGAGGCCCTCAAGCGCTCGCTCACCGGCATTGCGACTGAGCTCCAGGCCAACGACGCCGATGACATCGAGTACGACTCTATCCTCAAGACTGTCAGCAAGGGCTTGGCTGGCTAAATGTTTCGTTCCCCCGCGCACCATACCATTCCTTACGCGGCGAGACGGAGCATATACTTTGGCGGCTGCAGTCTTCTGGGACGATTGACGACGATCATGGAGAGTTTACGATGAATATGGAGGACCACTTTCTCCCCCATTTGGCGATTACCGGGACCGAGCCCTTTTTCCCACTCCGAGCTTCTTTTGGGGCGTGACCAGTAAATTTCCAGATTTGAACTGCCCGCCTGGTTATACCAACCCAGTGCCATAGGAAAAACATCTCATGCCGGAATGCAGAGCATTCTTGTTGTTGCTGCTTTGACGACCAAAAATCACTTCTTTATTAGACCATTATTTATGCTTGAGTCCCGTTTTTAGTGACAACTGCTACGTCATGACTTCTTCTGTGCCTGCCAGGTCGAGCGCCACTGCGCCGACAGCTCCTCCGCCTTTTGCTCGTGCTTGAGTCTCTGCATCAAGAAACCCTTCAGATCATTCCAGAATTCCGGGGTATCCAGCGCAGCCTCGCCAATGTCTTCCTGCTGAGCAGAGCTGACTCCAACAGGAGCAGGCTCGGGCTTGACTGCCGCAGCCCCACCAACAACCATGACAGAGAACTCCAGCGACAACTGGTCATCCGTGAGCAAGTCCTTCAGCACCTTACTGTCCGGCACAGGCTTCTTGTTGTACAGCAGCTTCATCTTGTCCACAGGTATCCGCGACTGGGTCTCGACCGCCGTCTTGATATCGAGGATCGAGGTGTTCAGGGTCTGGGAGGACAGCTTGATGTCCAGGGGAGGGTTGCGCAGGGACTTGAGGACGACGTTGATGCTGCGCTCCTGGCCCGGCGCGAGGTTCACGGGCTTGCCCATGGGCTTGGGCATCTTGGGCAGGATGTACTCCATGACGTTAGCTAGGATACGAAGTGCGCTGGGTTGGACGCCACCTACGGGAGGACGAGCAGGAAAGTTCTTGGGGTCTTCCACATGGTCGGCCGACAGCTTGGCTGGGCGCGACTCCAAGGTCGACAGGAACTGTCTTGCGAAGACGACTTCGGCCATGTTTGCGGTTTGCGGGTGGCGAGCTGTTGGTGAGGGTTGCAAGGTCGGCTCGTTCGAGTCACTGGCTTGAGTTCGGTGGCTGCTATAGGTTGTGTGTGTAGTGCTAAGGTGAGGAGGAGTGACGGCAAAGGTTAAGTAGAAGATAACCGACTTGAGGTGCGGCGTTGGAGATGGCTTCGTCCGGTCAGTAGAGTTACGCACTGTTGTGAGGAGGGATGGCGGGGTGGAGAGCAAGCTGGGGTGTGGGGCTGGAGCAGGTCGTCTGGGCGGCGTGGCTTTATCGGCTGACACTATTCCAATCTTATCGGCCTGGTCAGTGCGCGATAGGAAAAAGTTTCGGTGGGGGGAACCGCTCTAATCCAAGTGAACTTTTTTTTTCTTTGGCAGTGTAGCGGCGACCGACCTTACCAGCCGGTACCGTACATCTCGAACTTTTTTGCATTCTTTTACAATACCCCCCCTTTTTTCCCTCCTCAACCTTCATATACCCAGAGTCTCGACAGCAATTGATCGGTCAAAATGGGTGTCGGAAACCGTATGAAGAAGCAGGGCCCTCCTGAACCCCTGTCAGAGGCCCATTTCGCAAAGTTGAAGCGCAAGGCCGGTCTGCCAGCCGACCCTGTCGAGCCTGTCGAGATCAAGAGGAGGAGAACACACAAGAAGGCCGCTCCCAAGCCCAACGTCGCCGTCGCGAAGAAGCAGGATGCGAAGAAGAGCAAGGCGCCCGCACCCAAGGCCGCTGCGCCCAAGGCGAACGGCAGAGGAAAGAAGGCTCAGCCCGTCGAGGATGAGGACGAAGACATGTCGGACGATGACGACCTCGGCGACTTTGAGGGCGCCCCCTCTGACATGAGCGACGACGAAGGTGTCGACGAGTTCTCTGACCTGGAGAAAGCACCGGGGGGTCTGGGCGACGACTTCCTCGACTCGGACGACGACTCGGTCTTCGACTCGGACCAGGAGCGAGGCGGCGGCGGCAAGCACATGTTCTCGGAGGACGAAGACGAGTCGGACGGCGAGGAGAAGCTCACAAAGGCCAACATTGAGGGTCTCGCACGGAGGCTCGACATGAAGATCGCAGCGGAGGACGCCGAGGCGCAGGCCGAACTCGAGGAGATGGGCATGCAGACCAACATCGACGGCGACAAGCCGCACGTCTTTGACGACGAGGACGACGAGCTCGCCGCCAAGACCAAGACGCTGCTTGCGCCCGACCTGCAGCTCCTAAGAACGAGAATCACGGAAAACATCAGAGTGCTCGACGATTTTGCCAACCTCCACGAGGAGGGCCGCTCGCGCGTCGAGTACGTCTCCCAGCTCATCAAGGATATCTGCGCCTACTACGGCTACTCCGAGTACCTCGCCGAGAAGCTCTTCAACCTGTTCTCCCCGCGCGAGGCGTTCGCCTTCTTCGAGGCCAACGAGTCGGCCCGTCCCGTCGTCATCAGGACAAACACCCTCCGCACCCATCGCCGCGACCTCGCCCAGGCCCTCATCTCGCGCGGTGTTACCCTCGAGCCCGTCGGCAAGTGGTCCAAGGTCGGCCTGCAAATCTTCGAAAGCAACGTGCCCCTCGGTGCGACGCCCGAGTACCTTGCCGGCTACTACATCCTCCAGGCCGCGTCCTCGTTCCTGCCCGTCATGGCCCTCGAGCCGCAAGAGAACGAGCGCGTGCTGGATATGGCCGCCGCCCCCGGTGGAAAGACCACGCACATGGCCGCCATGATGAAGAACACGGGTGTCATCGTCGCCAACGATCCCAGCAAGAAGCGTGCCAAGGGTCTCATCGGTAACATCCACCGCCTCGGTGCCCGCAACGTCGTCGTCTCCAACTACGACGCCCGCGAGTTCCCCAAGCCCATGGGCGGCTTCGACCGCGTGCTTCTTGACGCGCCCTGCTCGGGTACTGGTGTCATTGCCAAGGACGCCAGCGTCAAGACCAACAAGACGGAGAGGGATTTCATGCTGCTGCCGCACATGCAGAAGCAGCTGGTCCTGGCCGCCATTGACTCTGTCAACCACCACAGCAAGACGGGCGGTTACATCGTCTACTCTACATGTTCCGTCACCGTCGAGGAGAAGTAAGTTTGGCGCCTTTCGAACAGAGTGTGCAAACCATTTGCTAACAGTCCCTCAGCGAGGCCGTCGTCCAGTACGCCCTCTCCCGCCGCCCCAACGTCAGGCTCGTCGAGACCAACCTCCCCTTCGGTCGCGAGGGCTTCACCTCCTTCATGGGCAAGAAGTTCGACCCCTCCCTGAAGCTCACCCGCCGCTACTACCCGCACACCTACAACGTCGACGGCTTCTTCGTCGCCAAGTTCCAAAAGTTCGGTCCCACGCCCGCAAAGGCCGAGAAGGCCGACCGCTCCGCGCCCGGCTACACCGGCGAGGTCGTCGACAAGACCCCCATCACCGACGACGAGGACACCTCGGCGGGCGGCCAGGGCGGCGACTTTGGCGGCTTCGACGAGGACGAGGACGAGGAGTACATCGACAAGGCCAAGCGCAACGCCATGCGCAGGCGCGGCCTCGACCCCAACGCCCTCAAGGCCAAGGCCAAGAGGGAGGCCGCCGCCAAGAAGGACGGCGGCAAGTCCGACAAGTCCGAGTCCGAGGCCGAGGTCGAGAAGCCCGCCGAGAAGACGCCCGAGAAGAAGGACAAGAGCAAGGAGAAGGCCGCCGCCGCCGACAAGGAGCGCAAGGCCGAGAGGAATACCGCGCAGAAGAAGGTGACGTCCACGGCCGCGACGCCGGAGAAGAGCCCCAAGAGCAAGAGCCCCAAGCAGAAGAAGGACAAGAAGGCTGCGAAATAAGAAAAGAGGCCAAGTGCCCGCGGTGAGAGATGAAAGGACGAATGTGGGAAGGGAAAGTAAGGAAAAGGCATCGAATGGAGACAGGTGGTTTCTCCGTGTCATCTTGTGTGTAGTAGACCAAAAGAAGCATCATCGTGTCCGGGGTTCGATCCGAGGTCGAACGAATGCCCCCCCGTTTTTGTCGTCGTTTGCATTATAATTACCTATTACTAGGGAGTCGGAGCTCAAAAAAAGGGATTCGGAATTTGAGAGAAAAGAGAAGGGCATATGACATTGAACAAGTCGTGCCGTTACTGTCCTGTCGTCATCCGAAAAAAGTGACCTTGGCGTCTGATAGAATGCCAAAAGTCTTTTACGTCCCCAAATGTCAAAGTGGTCCAACCTGTTGGTCCTCATAGAGAATTGGAAAAAAAAAAGAAGTCTGGGTTATTCCTAATCCAACAAGGCGAAGCCAAAAAGATGAAACCTGTGTTTGAAAGTAGAGCTTTTCATCAAGGCGTCAATCTTCATCAAATGAGTACGCCCGCCAGCCAACCCTTGACCATCTCGATGGCTAAAGGAAAAGGCTCAAACAACCAACCTCCTCCTCCTCCTCTTACTCAAAAAGCCAACCTCGAAAATAAAGATAAAAGCATTGTACAGAAAACAGACGTAAAAGCATGCGTTTCCTCCAAGTTCATCATGACTCTCCAATCCAGCTTGGGTCTGGATGGTATCGAGTCGGGTCTCCCTTCCCATATCATCTCCTTGTTCGTCATAAAGGGTCGGCCTTCCCATTTCCCCGGCCGAACCTCTTTTCGTCATAAAGCCGTATGTCATGAATCCTATTCACAACTTTTGTGTGTCGGAGTATGTTGTACACAGAGAGGAATCCAGAAAGTCGTCACTGAACCCGTCGTAAATGTGGTTGGTTGTTCGTCGTAATTCTTCTCCCAAAACGCCTCCGTCATAAGTCGCCCTGCGGTTCGCCCATGGACCGTGGGGGGATTAAATAATAATGTAAAAAAGGAAAGAAAGCATAAAATGCCGCCCGAAGTGAAATACTGTTCGTGAGAATAGGGCTACTGGGCAGCCCTTTGGTGGAGCAGAATGTCGCGGATAGCCCAACGCGAGGCATCGCGGTCGTGGTCGCCGACGCCGAGCCATTTTTCGCACTTTTTTCTCCACCTGTCTTCTTCTTCGCGCTGTCGTCGCACAAACTCGGGCCCAACGTCGAACTCTTCGCCGACGAGCCATTCGTCCTTGACTTCGCTGACGCGGCCCGGCTCCTTGGAGTCGCCTTGGTTATCGTCGAGATCCGGTATGTCTTTGAAGACATCCTCGTCGTCGTCCAAGGCGTTGAAGCCGTCCATCGGATCGGAGATCTCGGACTTGGGATTTGTTTGCGGACCCAGCTTGAGCCAGCACATATTCTGTGGGTCAAAGACCATGCCTCCGACGACCTGCACGCCCTTTGTATGGCTTATGTTTGTAATCAGGGCCGGCCGAGGTGTGGAAACTTCTTTATCGCGCACCATGTGAGGCGGTACGGATGCTGTCGATGGGGACGATGCGGGTATGTCGAACGCGTTCAAGACATTTTCATTGCCCTCCCAACGGTACGTGTCGGGGTTATAAAACATGCCCTGAAGATCTGCAACGATGTTATTATTGCGATGTGCAGGCGAAAAGTGGTTGCACTTACGTTGCGGAGTCTTGTCCTTGTTCATGTTCGATATAAGATGAGGCTTCAATTGAGGAAGGTTCCTCTTCTTTTTCGACCGTACGGAAGCCTGTGGCAGCCCGGGGTTGAAATTGTTTCTAGACGACAGCTGGGAGACACGCGACGAGGTGAGAGGCGCCAGTGGGCCTGATGGAGTCCGTTGAGCAAGCGAGGTCTCCCGGGCAATTCGGCTAGCCTGGGTATCACGGGCGAAATGGGGCGTGTAATCAGACTTCGCAGGGGAGTAAGGTGCCGGGGAGGGCGTGGTGGTCCGATCGGGAAGCACATTTTGGTACAGCTTATTGCGCAGCGGTGCCTTCAAGGGTTGCCGGACGAATTTTGCCTCTGATTGCGCCGACGTGGGCAAATCGTCGAATCCATCCAACTCGTGCCCGTCCCCGAAATTCCGGGTTCGGTGTGGTTTGGTGAGCGTGCGGAAAGACAACCCGTCGTGAGTGATCTGATCCGAATGGCGATTGAGTCTCTTCGGACTTGGCGAACGCATCGTCGACCTCGAAAAGGCCCTGGACGTCGGCCGCAAGTCGATGGAGTGCTCGGAATCATGGCGCCGGAACGTGCGAGAAGTTTTCGCGGTCACGTGCTGCGACTGGGATTGTGAGGCCCCAGCAGGCAGGAAGGGTCGTCGTTGCTGGGCAGCATGGCTTTCCATAGCGGGTCGAGACCTCTCGGTTGGTGTTTTCGGCCGCATCGCCGACGCAGGACGATTCAGGTCTGTCCTGGAAGGCGGTCGGTCGAAACGGGAGGAGATGGGCTTCGCAGGGGAATGTGAGGCCTTCATGGCAGGCAGAGATCGCTTAAACCTCAGCAACTGCGAGCTCGTAGTTGTGGGCTCATTTCGCAATGACGTGGTTGAGGTTCTGGGGCCAAGCTCCCTTCTCCGTGGCGTTGAGGGTAGCAAAGATCCAGGAGAAGGTGTCGTGGGGGTCGGCATGCTGTGAATGCTCGTAACTGAGGACTGCGATGCGTGGCCCATACGAGACTGAGACCGTCGCGAGCGGGCGAAAATAGGGCCACCACTCTCGGACACAGGCTCCAGCGCAGAAAGGGCTCGCTCGTGACGCTCGTGGCTAGGTCGCGGCAGTCGTGACGGTGTGGTCTTGGTGGAGAAAGTCAAGGAAATGGCCGTCTTGGGCCGCTGCGGGCTCGGCGGTCGGTTTGCATTGACACGAATGTTGCGGTGAAGGGTGAGCCTGCCGGAATTGAATACATCACCGTCGCCGACATCAAGACCATCGAACATGTCCTCAAGCTCGGGCTCGTTCCGTGGCTGAGGAGTCTTCAGGTTTGGCGGCTCGTCCTCCACGGGACGTACGGGAGAGCGACTGAGCTTCCTCCGGCTGAGTCTCTCTTCAAAGTTAACCGGTCCGCTTGGGAGCACGAGACCATCGAACGTCTCGTCCTCGCTTTCGGCGGTGAAGGAGCTCGACACACTGGGGCTCATGGCAGAGACGGAGGAGCTTCTATTAGACTGGGCGTCTCTGCGGGTGCCTCCAAACCGAGTCCCAAGGCTGCCCTCGCCCCAGTCCAAGTCCTCTGCATGTGACAAAGGCGTCTTTGGGATGTCTTTCCGAGTTGAGAGCTTCAGCTTGCCGTCCGACGGGAGTTCAAAATCAGTCTCAAAGTCATCGTCCAACGCATTGTCGTTCTTCTGAGGCGTTGGAGGGGTAATAAGTGAAATGGGCTTTGGTGGCCGAGTTTTGGACACTTTGATGGTTTCGGAACCGTCGCCGAAGAAGTCGTCGTCATCGTCGTTATCGCGGAATCTCTCCAAGTTGAGGGCTCCCGACAACGTGCTTGTGCTCGATTCAGTCGACTCTCTCCGGTCCAGCAGCGAAACGGCCGGAGGGGTCTTCATGGGTTTGGTCGGGCTCGTCTGGCTAGAACCACCACTGACTTGCCTGAGCATATCAGGGAACTTGGAGCCGTCCTGGGGCTTGATGCGAAGGCCCTGGCTCGACTCTGGCAGTACCAGATCGTCCTCCCAGTCGTCCTGCATGATCTTCTTGATCTTCCTTCCACCTAGTCGTTTAATAGTGCCACCCATGAGAGCGGAAGAGGGTACATTCTTGGGTATCGGAATGCCGGCTTGTGTGGCAGCGGCGATAGCGTCGAGGGTAGACTTCTCGTCGTCGCCCGGGACGTGCACATGCGTCTCCTCGTCCAAGACGGATTCGAGATCGGAGCGGAGGGAAACATGTGAAGACGCGGAGTCGCGTCGTGTGGAAGCAAGGTTTGTAATGGTGGAGGAGGTGCGAAACGTCAAATCGTCGGTGTCGATCTGGAAGTCGTCATCGTCCCAGTCCTCGATATCGGGTTCGGCCACGGGCTGGCGTGGCTTGAGGCGTAAAGATTCCATGTTTTCGGTAGTTGGTTTCTTTGTCTTGGGGAGCGCAGAATTGAATTGGGTCCAGGGAGGTCGTGGTCGTATCCCGAGAGACTTCCCGACAGCGCTGTTCTGCTTGTCAATGTTGCAAGATCATATCGTCAACAACAACAGCAGCTTCGGCCCAGCATATCCTTTCAGATGGTGACAGTGGTCGCAAGCAAAAGCTTTCGTGCGTGGTTCGGGCGTAATTTGGGTGTAAAGGGCGCGAAAACGGTTGACGGTGGGTGGTAGGGCGTAGAAATGGCGGCGTCTGGTTTGTTTTGAGTCGGCTTTGGTATCGTCGTTTTCGGGAATGTGCGTATTGTAGTGTCGGCTACTGGTAGGATGAACTACGAGTGATGCAAACGGGTGCAGAGCAAGTGGAGGTTGTCCAAAAAGGTTCGTCGTAAGGGGCGATACGCAACAGGGTCCAATATGTCGAGCGTGACGTTTGTCGAACCAGAATAGTGTAGAATGAGAACAGGGCAGTCGTGTGATGGTCGGGGGTGGGAGGATTGGGATTGGGATTGGATTTGCGAGGATTGACGGCCTTGTTGGATGAGTGGTGAAGCAAAAATGGCTGGGAAGCCGGGGTCGATGGATCGGGCCTGGCAAACAAAGCGAGGTGGTAGGCTGGCCGGGTGGTGGGCTGGGTCCAGCAACTGCGGTGCGTGGTGCTGCAGGAGGAGCAGTACAGCAGAGCGTAGTGGGTGGTGTGGTGGGCAGGTGGGTGGGTGGCTGGTATTGCGCGCAGATGTGGGCAGCCCACCGAGCTACGTATTTGTTCACCGTGTTCGTACGTACTGCGCAGCTAGCTATTTTGAGCACGATTTGATTTCTTGTTACTTGTGTGTCCTCTTCGTGTTCATCCGATCATTGACTTTGTACAATTTGGGTTTCTTCCTTCTCTTGTTTACTTGAAATGATTCCCTGCTGATTGCTTTCAGGGTGACAAGAGGGGAGACTGGGGTTCCAAGAGCATCCGTAAACTCCGGCTTCTTTTTTCTGGGTTAACCCCATGGGCCCAGCACTGAGGGGCGACCAGCTGAGCGGAAAAGAACAGTTGCGGGTGTGGGAGGTACGCTAGGGCCCAGGGGGGGGCTCCAGGGCTCCTTGCGCCTACCATAAGCAATAATGAAAATTTCCAGGATGAGCCACGTGATTTAGCGGGGACATCGTATGGTGGGTTGATTGGACAATAAAGGATTGAATGCGGGGATGGTCACACCTGGACGCGTTCGGGGCGCGACCGTCGCCTGCATCCACTCTCTTTCCTCGTCTTCCGATGCTTCGGCCAAAGGACAGATGACAGCCGCAGGTCCGCATCTCAGGGACAATCTAAACGAGGTCTCCAGGCTTTCCGGTGCACTGTAGCATTGGCCAGGTGATCGGCGTCAGCAAGAGTTAGCAGGAGCACCCGGAAAAGAGGTTATCGAATCTTTAGTCCTCCAGGGGAACGGTCCTAAAAACTAGTAGCCCTTCCCAGTGACCCCTTCAAACCAATAGCCTAAACAAGCACAAAGCCGTCTCCGTAGCTTCTTGTTTATTTGTTGACAGCCTTCACAATAAAACAACATGAATCGCTGACTACTGTTACGTTCCCCTTCTCCGTGCCCTCCGACTGTGACCTTCCTTGCCGTCACGAATGTCCAAACATCCAAGGATGTGCCTAAGGCTGTTACTCAGCCCCCCCCCCCCTCTCTCTGTTGCCTGCCTACCTAGGTAGCTACCTAGGTACCACCTACCGGTACCTGCCTGTCTGCCTGTCTGCCTGTCTGAGCACAGTAGCTGCCTAGCTCTGACCCCCAGGACCCCTCGAAGGCCCTCGTGGCTCGGATAGATGGCTTCTACTCACTACCCTGTACTTAATGTCAACAAACTGCCAACTACGGAACGGATGCTTTGCCCAAGTCTCACCTTCCCGGGTGTCTCACGAGAATCCCACCCAACCAAAACACACCCTCAAACTGAGGTGTTAGTTTTTTGAATTCCAGCCCTCCCAAACCAATCTTGCGGTCCTTGAAACTCGCAACACCTTGGCCCCCAGCGCTCTCGGACTCGACCTCAAGTCACAACCACTATTCACACTGGAACGGCAACTCATCTTGTGGCACGTACGGGGGCAAATTATCGCACCTTTAGTTCGTCATGATATCCGGACATGTACTCCGGTTCCCCCGGTCAGATAGCCAAGGTGGCTTCGTCGTCATCCAAGCTACGCCTACACGATCCAAGGCACTGGATGTCAAGTTGGTGGGAACTGATGGCGTGGAGCCCTATGCCGTT
Source organism: Colletotrichum cereale (assembly GCA_034509685.1). Lineage (NCBI taxonomy): Eukaryota > Fungi > Ascomycota > Sordariomycetes > Glomerellales > Glomerellaceae > Colletotrichum > Colletotrichum cereale. Next base: position 120,428 of record JASUDE010000079.1, on the reverse strand, counting down.
TCCTGTAAGTTAAATGCTCGTCATCCTGTTCCTGGCCGAAGATCATCGCGGCCCGGGCGAGTGGGTCTTGTCCGATAATGTTTCATGCGCCGAACTCATGCACCGTTGTCACGGAACACCTGAGGGAGGCTAACAGAAGGTTTCTCCTGCAGTGCGTCAAGATAAAACCGCTGCACTTCGAGTCAAGAACAGCCCCTGCACAGAAGACGAATGGATCTCCATTCTGACTGCCGTGCTGCAACAAGAATCGGCCAGCGACATCGAGGTGCTTGCCGATGTCCAAAATGAAGCAGTTCTCACTCTGACCGTCCGGAGAAAGGGGAAGGAATTTACTGTAAGTGACACATACTAGAATATCTTCCCAGCCCTGCTTTCCCGGGTGGCCGGGCTGATGGCTGGTCTCTAGCAACGTCTCGGCGCCATTGAGTTGAGCCACAGCCCGCACGAGCTGATTGAGCTATTTGACTGGTGTGCTCTGTCGGCGCAGACGGCCAATGAGGCCAAGGAAGCCCTAGCCTCTGCAACCGCAAAATCGAGCCAGCTTGAAGAATCTGTGCGTGAGCTCAAAGCACAGCTCGATGGCCTAATCGCGGCCAAGGAGGCCGACGAGTCGGAACTGCTAGAGAAGTTCCGCGACCTATTAAACGAGAAGAAGGTCAAGATCAGACAGCAGCAGAAACTTTTGGCGTCTGCATCCGTCGAGCCCGACAAGCTAGCGCAGGTACAAAGTTCCCAGGCCGCAGGTAGAGGCCATGCCGCGGCCAAGTCTAGGCCGGCCAAGAGGAAGACCGCCCCCGCTCCCGTCAATGACGATAGCTCCTCTGATGAAGGTTTCGAGAAGATGGATCTGGAGCCACAGGAGCCAGCTCCTGAAGATTCAGAACAGCAGCAGCGCGACACAACCGAAGACGAGGATGAGACTGCGAGTGAGGACGATGACGATGACGAGCCAGCGGCGCCAGCGTCTAAGAAGCAACAACAGTCTGTGGAGACTTCACAGCCCAAGGAGCAGGCCACCGCGGCCAAAAAGGAAGCCCCTCCAGTAAGGAGAGAGCTTCCGTTTGCCAAAAAGAGAGAGGCCCCGAAAGCACCAACTCCGCCTGCTGGAAGCGAGACGGAATCCGACGATGAGCTTTGATATGGATTGGGGACGAAAGCCAACATAGTCCATATGAGTGCTTGTGTCGTCACGTTTGGTTCTTCAGGCCGTCATATCCGGTGTCACTAGGGATAATGACAAACGAGTGGCAGTTTCTCATTAATCCTTCCAACTAATTGCTACATAGACAACTGCTTGACGCCATGATCCGGTCCGAGATACTAGGACGGCTCCCCATTGATAGACCCACTTAGCTCTTGTCATCAGGGTCGAACCTGTTCTTCCAAAACCCACGAACATGTTTGGTTTCGCCGGCCTTGGCGATCTCACTCACCTCCCGAGGCGTGAGCTTGATGGCAGGGAGATGGTTCAGATAACTCTCCAGCCTGTCTTCTTTGGAGGAGGTCGTAAGGGTGACCAGACCCTGGTCAATGCACCATCGGAGTCCAATGACGGAATCGGTCACGCCATACTTCTTGGACAGGTTGGCAAAGATGGTCCTGACAGGAGAATCGACGTCCGAGGTAATGGGGGTCAAGGGAGCATAGGCTGCCACTGCAATCTTGTTCTGGCGATGGAACTCTAGCAGGTCGCCGTGCTGCAGATGAGGATGGAACTCGATCTGGTTGATGGCAGGGGGGATCTTGGCCGTCTTCAAGATGGCCTCAAGGTGGGACTGGAGGTAGTTGCTGACTCCGATGGACTTGGCCCGGCCGGATTCCTTGATGGCCTCCAAGTCTGCCCACTTCTGCTGGAGCTCCTCGTCCGACTCGGCGAAGAAGGGGCCATGGATGAGATAGAGATCCACGTAGTCAAGACCGAGTTTTTTCAGGGACGCAGCAAAGGCCTCTTCAGTGTTCTGCTTCTTGGTTCCGCTGCTCTTGGTGGTAACAAAGAGTTTCTCCCGCGGTACGCCGGCCTTCTTGATGGCCGCGCCAAGCTCCTCCTCGTTTCCGTAGACTGGCTTTCGTTAGGGTGTCTTCTTGAAGGGCGACACGGTCTGTGCATACCTTCTGCGCCATCGAGGTGACGGTATCCGACTTTGATGGCCCGGACTGTGTTGTCGACAGTCTTCTCATCAAAGCTCACTCCGCCGGTTTTGTAGTTGGCTGTTCCCAGACCATATCCAATCTACCGGTAAGTCAGCACGAGAAGTCGTTGAAGCGAGCTGGTCATGGTCCGCCCAGGCTCTAGACTCTGGGAGTAATTAAGTGCTGACACGCATTACCGCGCGGCGGGTCCTCCCTGTGGAGGTGGGTTCATTACTGGGAGCGGCCACTCACCATTGGGATCTTGTTGCCATCGTTGAGCGTAAGCCACGGGATGTAATCCATCTGCTTGGGCGGGGTTCCCGAAGCATCGGGCGTGAACGTGGACAGGATCGAGTTCATGTTGCGATTTCGAGGTGTATAGAAGAGGGGTAGTTGCTGCGCCGAGCCCTGAGAACGACCTCAAAATATGCAGCAGTGTGTAAGAAGAACGTTGGGATTGCTTCCAATAAAGACGATTATGAGGCGGGCCAAGGCAAATGGGTTGTTTTCTAATCCGATGGATCTATGCTTTTGAGTTGTAGATGGAGTTTGAGGGCAATCGGGCTGTCAGAACCATGGGATGACAACGAGACACCGAATGCACCTGCACTATGCTTTCTATGCCCTCTCCAGGTTTCGATGACATACGGTACGAAATCAATAAATGCAGCAAAAGCGAGACCACCCCCGCCGCGCCGGCCAGTAAGAGCCGAGACGACCAATTGACATCACCAGAAGCTGTACCTGACCGGATGAGAGCTTCGTAAGGTCTCGTCACACGAAGCGGACATGGCGCATTGAAGCATGGTGGGCTGGGCCAGCACGCTGGGGACCCCCCCCCCCCACTTGCCCCAATTGGATCTTGCCAGGGCGTGCTGGTTTTCCCAGGATGATGGGGGTCCTCTTTTGTAGTGACGCCAATAGTGACGACAGCGTTGGAGCTATTGCGTGAGGGCGGGATGCAACTTCTTTTTGCTGGGACACACGGGCCGCGAGCTCTCTCCAACCTTTTTTCTTGAGGACGGACCCGGGGCTCTGTCAAAGGCATTGGGGGGCAGCAACCGAACAAAAAGAGTCGACGATTATGGGTCTGGATCCTGGAATATTTGGAATCCTAAATGACTCCGGGATCGTCGGACGACCCCGTTGCTACTGGCGACTCGTCGACGTGGACACCGAGGTTCTATCCAGGTGCGCATCTCCAGCGGCTTAGGTCAGCATGGCGAATTGCTCCAAAGTCCGTTGCCACTGAGCTTCGGACAGTTTCTCATCGCCGAACGGGCGACTAAGTCGGCTGGCGCCATCGTCATTAACAAATTTACCCCCCTCCAAGCGGAATTTTGTCCGGGGGTTTTTTTTTTCACTGTACATTTGGCATCTGCGATACCCCCATTTTGGTTTTATTCATTCCCACAATAGAGCTGTTTCCTACCAGTTGCACCACACGCTTGCTTCATTAATTTGACGAACTGCGTATATGCTCTCACGACTGCTCTCCCGCCGAGCTGTCCCCAAAGTCTCCAGACTGCCCACTATGGCCGCCCAACTTTCCAACGGGGCGCCCGGCTCGACAGCGCCCAAGCCCGCGTCCGCTGGGCGCGGCCTCCCGATAGCAGAGCTCCCCAAGACGTGGACTTACACCTCCTCCCTCCCGCCCGACTCCATCTTCCCGACCCCGGCCGACTCCCACAAGACCCCGCGCGACCAGATCGCCCCGCGCGGCGTCCGCAACGCCGCTTTCACATGGGTCCGCCCCGAGACCGCCGAGGACCCGGAGCTCCTCGCCGTCAGCCCCGCCGCGATGCGCGACATCGGTATCAAGGAAGGCGACGAGGAGACGGAGGAGTTCCGCCAGACCGTCGCAGGGAACAGGCTACACGGCTGGAACGAGGAGAAGCTCGAGGGCGGGTACCCCTGGGCGCAGTGCTACGGCGGCTTCCAGTTCGGCCAGTGGGCCGGCCAGCTTGGCGACGGCCGCGCCATCTCGCTGTTCGAGACGACGAACCCCGAGTCCAAGATGCGGTACGAGCTGCAGCTGAAGGGCGCGGGCATCACGCCCTACTCGCGGTTCGCCGACGGCAAGGCGGTCCTGCGGTCGAGCATCCGCGAGTTCGTGGTTTCCGAGGCGCTCCATGCGCTCGGGATCCCCAGCACGCGCGCGCTGGCCCTGACGCTTCTGCCAAAGTCCAGGGTCAGGCGCGAGACCGTGGAGCCCGGCGCCATCGTGCTGCGTTTCGCGCAGTCGTGGATCCGTCTCGGAAACTTCGACCTCCCCCGCTCGAGGGGCGACCGCGCCATGATCCGCACCCTGGCGACGTACGTAGCCGAAGATGTCCTCGGCGGCTGGGAGACCCTCCCCGCCCGCCTCGCAGACCCGGAGAAGCCGGCCGAGTGCCTCGAGCCCGCCCGCGGCGTGCCTGCGACGGAAGTCCAGGGCCCCGAGGACGCGGCGGAGAACCGCTTCACCCGGCTCTTCCGCGAGGTCGCGCGCCGCAACGCCCTGACTGTCGCCAAGTGGCAGGCTTACGGTTTCATGAATGGCGTGCTGAACACGGACAACACCTCCGTGGCGGGCCTGAGCATCGACTTCGGCCCCTTCGCCTTCATGGACAACTTCGACCCGGCCTACACCCCCAACCATGACGACCACTTTCTGCGGTACAGCTACCGCAACCAGCCGACCATCATCTGGTGGAACCTGGTGCGCTTCGGCGAAGCGCTGGGCGAGCTGCTCGGCGCCGGCGCCGGCGTGGACGAGGACGCCTTCGTCAACAACGGCGTCGAGGAGAGCCAGTCCGAGGCCATCGTGGCCCGGGCCGAGAAGCTCATCATGCAGGTCGGCGAGGAGTACAAGGCGCTCTTCATGGCCGAGTACAAGCGCCTCATGACGCAGCGCCTGGGGCTCAAGAGCTTCAGGGAGAGCGACTTTGACGACCTGTTCAGCAACCTGCTGGACACGATGGAGTCGCACGAGCTCGACTTCAACCACTTCTTCAGGCGCCTCAGCTCCGTCAAGCTCTCCGAGATCGTGGACGAGGACTCCCGCCGCGAGACGGCGGCGCGCTTCTTCCACGCCGAGGGCGGCGTCGCGGGCGGCGAGGCCAAGGGCCGCGCGGACGTCGGCGCGTGGCTGGGCAAGTGGCGCGCGCGCGTCGTCGAGGACTGGGGCGGAGACGACGCCTCCCGGGACGCCGAGAGGGAGAAGGCGATGAAGGCGGTCAACCCCAACTTCGTGCCGCGCGGGTGGGTGCTCGACGAGATCATCAAGCGGGTGGAGAAGGACGGCGAGAGGGACGTGCTGAGGCGGGTCATGCAGATGGCGCTGCACCCCTTTGAGGACAGCTGGGATGGCAAGGAGGTCGAGGGGCGGCAGTATAAGGGTGACAAGGCGGAGGAGGAGAGGTGGGTTGGGGATGTGCCCAAGGCGAAGAGAGCTATCCAGTGCAGCTGTAGCTCCTAGGCTGACTTGGGTCTGCCTCAATCCTTGTAACGAGCCATAATATGATACTCTGTGGACTTATCATCGAAGTTCGTCTAGCTTCACTGAAGATGCAGCATTATTCACTTGTATGTATTTCATTCTATAATGTATACTTTATCCCACATGTACCATGATGTCAATTCCACTCTTTCTGGTTGTAGGTTTAGCCATCCGGTAACGGCCTCTTCAACTTTCATTCGGTCCAACTTGAGCGTTCCTCACGTGGCTAAATGGCTGGTACGAGAGCAGCGACATATCTCGGCTCCCTTCGAGGGCCTATGTCTTGATCAAAGCATCCCGTTGCTGTAGACATGTGAGCAATGGTTGCGTACATACGTTCAATCATTCGCCGATCTAAATTTACGGCACAAACCAGACGACACCATAGGCTCGGCTCGCCTTAGCAAGAGTCGTAAAGACAATCAAGCAGTAAGACTACTTCTGCGTCATAACAGCACAACATTACGTCCGGATAGTATAGTAGAACGTCCTGAGATACGTTGCGTCGTCACATGGCATTCAGGTGAAGGTATTTACTTTCTTCGACTGCCCGCCTCATTCTACCCACGCGTGCTATTATGTACAAGCAATGCATTCATCCCAAACAAAGGAGCTTTCTTTTCTACTCTTCTCCCACAGCACTCGTACTCGTAGAGCCTGTCCTTCATGCCCCGTACTCAATCTGACCCATCGGCCTGTCCTCCTCCATGCCTGGCGCCATGAAGTTAGTCTTGGGGTTGCCGGTGGCCTTGGCTGCGGAGCAGCGAGCCATCGTCGGTGAACTTGAGACTATGTTAGCATGATATTGAGTAAAGCGGGCCAATTGTGTTGACTAACCTTCTTGAGATGACGTCTGTGAAGTAGAAGTTGTCAATAACCTTCTTCAAGGGCGTGCCGCTGGCCTTGGATCCCTTGTTCTGGTCGACGAGCTGGACCTTGCTCAATTGCTGCAGGGCAACGGGCTCAACCACATCGTAGGCCGCCAGGGCCGGGCTGACCTCCGCCATTCTGTCACGGAGCTGAGCAACGTCGTCGTACGGCAGAGGAGCGCCGAGGAACTCGCTGGCGGCACGGATGATCTTCCAGTCGGTACGGGCGGCACCGGGGAGGGAGGTGGCGGCACGGGTCATCTGGACACGGCCCTCGGTGTTGATGTAGGTGCCGGCCTTCTCAGTGTAGGCAGCACCGGGAAGAACGACGTCGGCGATCTGGGCACCGCGGTCGCCATGGTGGCCCTGGTAGACGACAAAAGCGTTCTTGGGGATGTCCTTCTCGGAGATCTCATCGGCACCAAGAAGCCAGACGAACTTGGGGGCGGTCTCCGCAACCTCGGTGGAGGGAGTGACGAAGCCGACCTCAAAGGCACCGGCGCGGGAAGCGGCTCTCTGGAGAACGTTGTATCCATTCCACTCAGGGGTGATGAAGTTGGCGGCGTTCTTGTCAACGAAAGCGCCAATGGTCTCGTAGAAGGCCTTCGCGTCAGCGTGGTCAGTGACACCAGAGCCCACGATAATCATGGGGCGCTTGGCAGACTGCAGCTTCTTGCCAAAGGGACCAGCGAGGGCTTGCTTGAGGGCGGCATGGTCGAGGCCGAGGTGCTCGAACTCGAAAGTGGAGTCCCATGTCTCGCCAACGACACCGATCTCAAGGTCGGAGCGCAGCCATTGCTTGCGGATACGGGCGTTGAGAACAGCGGCCTCATGACGGGGATTGCTGCCGACAATGAGGATGGCGTCAGCCTCCTCAATACCGAAGATCTTGGAGTTGAACAAGTAGTTGGAGCGGACATCGACACCGTGAGCAATGGGCTTGCTTCCAGAAGGCATGTCAAGGGCCAGGTTCTCGGAACCCAGCTTGTTGGCCAGGTCCTTCATGGCAACCAGGGACTCGACCTCGGTCAGCTCGCCGGCAATAACCTTGAACTCGTTGGCCTTAGGCTGGAGGTGGTGGTAGGCGTTGGCGACCTCGGTAAGGGCCTGCTCCCAGTCGGCGGGCTCGAACTTGCCCTCACGGCGGATCAAGGGCATGGTCAGTCTCTGGGTCTTCAGGCCATCACAAGCGAAACGGGTCTTGTCGTTGATCCACTCCTCGTTGACATCGTCGTTGAGTCTGGGCAGGATACGCATGACCTCGAGGCCGCGGGAGTCGACGCGGATGTTGGATCCCAAACCATCGAGAACGTCGATGGACTCGGAGTGCTTCAGCTCCCAGGGTCTCGCGCGGAAAGCATAAGGCTTGGAGGTGAGGGCACCGACAGGGCACAGATCGATGACGTTGCCGGAAAGTTCGGAGTCGAGGTTCTGCTCGAGGTAGGTACCGATCTGGATGTCGTTGCCACGGCCGAAAGAACCCATCTCCGGGGCGCCAGCAATGTCGTTGGAGAAACGAACGCAGCGTGTGCAGTGAATGCACCTGTTCATGGAGGTCTTGATGAGAGGGCCGATGTTCTTGTCCTCGACGGCACGCTTGCCGCCAACCTCGTGGAAACGGCCACGGTCGCCACCGTATCGCATCGACTGATCCTGAAGATCACATTCACCACCCTGGTCGCAGATAGGGCAGTCGAGGGGGTGGTTGGCGAGGAGGAACTCCATGACACCCTCACGGGCCTTGTGTGTGATGGGGGAGTTGGTCTTGACGACCATACCGGGCTGGACGGGCCATGCGCAGGAGGCTACGGGCTTCGGGGCGCGCTCGACTTCGACCAAGCACATACGGCAGTTACCGGCAATCGCGAGCTTTCTGTTGGATTTGTCAGTCGGGGATCATCCCTCGCAACGGTCGCCGATTCGATCGACGGAGTCGTACTCATGGTAGCAATATCTGTTTGCAAGTCAGTCACTGCCTTCTTTGTTTGGTTTCCAATGACCGGACGAACCTAGGGATTGTAACGCCTGCCTTTTCGCAAGCTTGGATCAGGGCGGAGCCGGCTAGAAGGTCGTGAGTAGGAATACCCGGACAGGACCACATCGCATCTCACCTTCGACTGACACCTTCTTTCCGTCTGCATCTCTCGTCAGCAATCGACCCAGAAACCAATTGGTGCCCCTTCTCGAGGGCGGGCTCGTCCATACCAACTGTGAGCTCGACTTCAGCGTTCCTGCGAGCCGTGGTAGCAAAAGTTCGCGAGGCATTGGCGGCCTGCTTGCCAGTCCGCCAAGCCGAACGTGCTAGAGAATGCCGCAGCATCGTGTCGCCTTGACGGATTGAGACTCAGACGGAACGGGGGAGGGCGTTTTGGTGGGAGGGCGGATTGATATTCAATCGTTGACGTCGGGAGGAACTGCTCTTCTGTCCCGGGCCATGGGGATTTGGTGGCGCTAGTGCGGAACTCGCGATTAATTTACATCGATGGTGATTGGCCCACCAGCCCGGGAGCTCATTGCCGCCTGAGGCATCCAGAAACTCCTCCCAGCACCATATAGTTCTCGGAAAATTTCGCTGCAGAGCGACCTTTCTCTTTTTCTTCTTCACTTTAAATTGTATACGGACACTTATCGTAGGTGAGCTTGAGCGTCGCAAGACGCTTCAATCGAGCCTGCCTCTATCTAGTGTACCTAGATGAAGCAATTTGACGCCGTTTATGGAAGCATGGGAGAACTCTTCAATGACCGTTGCCTCTTACCGCCGGTCGTTACATATTATGGTGACGATGAGACTAGCTGTAGACTGTACATGTGTATTTGCTGGTATCTAGTGATTTGTACGTACTGCGCAGTTCTACCCGCCACGCGTTCTGGTCGAGTACCTGTCATGGACTATAGACGGACTGGTCGGGCTTTGACTTTGGCCTCCCGCCTGATTCTGAGCACCTGATGTTTCGTAGCCTCATCCGGCTACCGACATCGTTGCCGCTCACGCTGTCCACTGCCGCTTCTAGCTCCCAGCAGCTTCGCCGTCCTGTCCGTTGTTGGCAGATGACTCTTCTCGTGCGAGCTCCTTCTCCAAAGCCTTCTTGTAATGGTTTTTGATCTCTTGCGCGTGAGCGGCATATCCTGCTACTTGTGCCAAGGCCTGGCCGGTGTTGTAGAGCGACCAATGAAGTGCCGCCTGTCTCGGCGGCAAATCGCCCGGGATCTCGGGGCACGCGTACGTCGACAGGTGACGGTTGCTATAGTCGGCACCCTGTGGAATCGGGGCGTTCACGTATTCCCTGATGACTTCCTCATCGCCCGGCATGAGGCCCGCGGTGGTCTCAAAAACGCCAATGGTCGCCTCCAACTTGTTTGCGTGCTGTAGGATGCGCCGATGTTCCCGTTCGTAAATGTGGATAAGGTTCTGCTCTACGGCGGCTGTGTGTTTCTCGATATTTTGCTGGGAGAGCTTCAAGCGGTCGCTCTCTTTTTCGGGGGCATCGAAGGGATCAAAGAGACTCTCTTCCAAGGGGACAAACATCGCCATAGCAGGGGCGCCTGGTACGAGCATCGGTATATCTTCCTCTTCCGGGAAGTTGCTGCCACTGCGCGCCTCCTCTGGTGCTTCTGCTGGATTACCCGAGCTCTCTTGCATCTTGTCTGTGAATGATCGTGAATATCAGTGAGAACGGGTGCCGCGCCGGGTTATGGCCATGGAGAGCGCTGAGAACGCAATTTTGCGGTTTGCCCTTGTGGCGTGTTAGACGTGGTCGAGTGAGGAGTGAAAGTATGGAGTTGAGATCTGAGCTCGACCAGGACACGACCCAGAGGCAAACAGGTAAGCTAGGGTCCCACGCCTCTAGCCAGGCACTTCACATTGTAGCCTCACAACTTGGTCAATTCCTGGCAAACGCAAGAGCCTGCACATTTATATATTGAAACGCCTGCTCTCGGCGATGTTTATGGGCCCCTTTTCAGGCTGTTCTTATTTCCGGTCGATGTCGATTTGGAACTGCGACAAGCATTAGGTTTGACTAAAAATATTGGAAAGCATTATCGAAGAGAAGGCACGTCGAATGACAGCGCAATACTCAAGTCCCGTTCGCAGTTATGAGCACGAAAACAACACTCAAGATGTACAATGTCCTCCTGACGGATTAAATATATAGATATATGGAGGATCTTCACAATCGTCTGCATAACCGCCCCATGAGACTCAGCTAATGCGCTCGGCTCGGCATTTGAGCGACATTCGCGATATATGGAGCCCTCTCCAACCTAATCCCGTTGATGTCGAACTGTTTAGAGGCGTTTTCGTTGGTTTGAAATCGGTTCTACTCGTCTGCCATCAATATCGGAGATAGATATGTGGTCTCCGCGTCTTAGAATGAGACTTTAAAGCATACAGTAGCAGAACGGCATTCGCATGTTCTTCAGGAGTAAGCCGAGCCCGGGCTAGCGTCCAAGCCGCGTAAGCCTTTCAGCTCTACTGAGGTTGGGTGGGAGATGCGGCCTTGCCTAGGTCGATGCTGTGGTTAAGATGCAAAGAGCCGCATCGGTGGTGTTCTGATCAAAGGTTGCGCCTCTGACCAGCCGTAGAAAAGTTGTCATCTAGATGGCAAGAAATTCCTCACGTACTCCCTCATCAACTTCATTCCGGCCCGGACTAAGTCCTCCAACCTCCGGTCCTTCCGCTTACGCATCCAAAGCAGGATGAAACCCAAAAGGACCATATCGATGGCGAGATGTTTCATTATCAACCAAGTCAGCCACCGTATCCAGGCAGGAAAGCTTCGTGACTTTTTCGACTTCCACTCCCTTCCCGTTGTTATTTGCTCTCGTAATGCCGCAACCTCGGCCGAGAGTTTCTCCAGGGCTCGTTCCACGCTGCGCGACCAGTTACTGCTTCTCGCAAGCATATCCACTTCCTCGTCGTCGTTGAAGCCTAACCTCCCTGCCGAGTCCCGTTCGGCAGCGTCGTCTTCGCTCATAGGGCTTAGAACTTTCAGCGGCCCTTCGGTTTCAAGTAGGGGTTGCTGGTAGTGTCGTAGCCCGCCAGTATACCTCGTGCCTTTCGGTGAAGAGTCGGTCGAGCTGGGGCTGTTGTTCTTGATCTGGTTCCATACGAATTCAAGTTCCGCGACGAGTTCCTTGGCGTCTCTGCATCGACGTGTCAGCGGGGCCGCGATGCGCAAATGGCCAAGGGAAGGCATAGGGAAGACATGGGCTTACGGTGTCGTCGCATATTTGTGCATCGTCTCGATCAGTGCTTCGATATACCTTCTCTTCGCTTCCGTGCGGCTCAGGCCCTTTTGAAGATTCCATGCATCCCACTTGTCCTTCTCGCGCTGAAGCTCGTCGGCAGGCAGGCCGGAAGCCAAGGTCGGGCGTTCCATGACGCCGTCAACGTCCCCCTCCATCGCTTGCTTGTATAGGCCATAGAGTCGCAGCCTGTCGGACGGCGGGGGGCGCGAGGCCCCCGTTTTGGGGATTTTCTTAACGGTATTTAAGGCATGGACGAACACGCGATCTGGAGAGGAAGCATAACCGCATTAATTAGCCGGGGAATTGCTCTCCACAACGGAAGGGTGGTGGTAAAGTTTTCGTTCGCAACTCACCCACGGAGTCAGCCATCTAGAGGGCTATCCTTGAACCAGACAACTTGGGGGAGGGAAGAAGGGAGGGAAAGACGCGTGTATCCGAAGTGATTCGGGTCGGCTGGGTCGGGAAATTCGGGGTGGTTCGGCTTATCAGATGGGTTCCCTCTTCACCTAGAATACAGGTACCTTGGCCGCGGGAGGTGTAACGGGTGATGGAGGCAACATGCGCTGGCAAATCGAGCAGGTTAGGACTACAGCACGCTGACATGCATAATGCGAAAGCTCCTCCATGGAAAGTTTTCTCCCTCGTCGTCCAAAGAAAGGAAGTGGTCTTGGTGGGTAGGCAGCACGAGGGTGCTGGCAGGAGAACCACGGTAATGAGCGAGGCAGCGTAGTTTGGTATCCGGCAATCAGCTGTCGAATGTCTGTGTCGGGTCGGGCATTGGACGGGGGAAGGGGGGTGGTTCGCGCGCTGAACTTGACATTGCCTCGGCCGCGGGTCACGCAAACAACAGTGGCAACGGCAATGCGACCACGCAACTAGTTACTCCCAACCTAGAAGGTGTAACTGGGGGGTTTAGAGTGGACGTGGGTGCGCGGGTGGGGGGCCGACTGGGGGGGCTTGTCAGGGGTTGTGGTTCCCCGAGATCCTGGCTAGCAATCCGCTATCACCCCGCGTCTTCTACCTGCAAGTGTAGCTAGCCGTCTTGCGGCTATTACTATCAGTCACGATGGAGAGGCACGTGAAATGCAGGCAATGCAAGTTGCCGGACTTGCCATCGAACATGAATTCGTTTACGTCTTGTATTTGGGCTTCCGCCAATTGACCTTGACTGCCATGTGAGCATGAAGCCGAGGCTTCTGCGTAGGTGCGTCTTTTGGCATCGGATGGCTTGACTCGGCCTGAGCACCCACTCGCTCTCGGGGACTATTCCAGGGATTGAAAGCATACAAGTCGACATCCGGCATCTTCATACTATTTTCCTTGGTTTTCCTTCCGTATGAGTATATTCATGTTCTATTATTGCCTTTCCTTTCCTGTGTATCCCATCCAAGCCCATGGTCGTACGCCCCTGCTAGCAAGCTTGTCGCTTCATCTTTTTTCATTCGAGACTGGTATCGTGGGTATAATGTAGCCGCATCAGTTCGATTCAACCTCCGTCTCCCCAAGGGCTGCCATGAAAGCCCTTTTCTTCTCCCTGTAAACCTTCATAAGCTTGTTGTTACACAGCGCCATTTGGGCTGCTTTCTGTCCTGCCTCCTTCTTATTCAGGTCGCTCCCCGTCCCTAGGAGTTTGTTCTTCTCCCCCCACCCGTCAAGATAAACACCGACGGTAAAGAGAGCCAGCTTCTTGTTGTACTTGTCCTTCTTGTTCCCGCTGGGCATATCCTCGTATCGGATATGGATGCCTTTGCAACCGATGACCTGGCTCAGCCGGACCTTGGGCGGAAGTTGAGACTCTACCGTCGCAGTTCCGCCCAGCTCCTTCACCGTCCCCATTTCAGGATTCCGGGCGTGGGTTTTGATTTGATCCTGGATCGTCGTTGCCCACAGTGTCTTCAACCATTCTGCGGCTTGAGAAAGTCCATGGACGGGATCCGATAGGACAACCGCCGCAGCATATGCCTCGAACAAGTCTCCGTGAACCTTCTGAATTTCGTGTGGCTTGGCCACGACGGGCAGGTTCCCGTTGGACCTGAACTCGGAGGGCAGCCTGGCCCTGTCGAAGAGCTTGTAGTGTGCAGAGTATTCTCCGAGAGTGGCGTTGCGAACCAGAAGCTCTCTCAGCTGGGAACATTTTCCAGTAGAAAATCCTCCAAAGGTCTGAAAGATGAGAGATGATGAGATCAACTCAATATAGGCATCTCCGAGCCACTCGAGACGTTCGTAACTAAGGTCGGTCTTATGCTTGACCATACCTACATGAGTGAAAGCTGCCGTCTCTAGGACTGGGTTCGAGATCTTGGGCAGAGGCGGTATCGAGCTTGGAATATCTGCAGGTGTCCATGGCGTGACCAGAGTAAAAGAAGGAATCGGTGGCGTAGAGGGCGTTGGTTGGATTTCCTCCTTCTTGATTGACGAGGCCTTGTATAGAATAGTTAGTCGACTGATCCGGTTCTCCGATGGTTATGTGAGGGGCTTTGTCTTGCTTACACCGTCCCCTCGTTCTGTCTCATCTTGGGTGGATCCTTCGCAAGCCAGTTGCTTGAACGAAGGTAGTAGTTTCTTACTGAGGCATCGTAGATTTCGTAGATCCTCGCTCTCAAAAGAAGAATCGGACTTCATTTTAAAGAGATTCCGAAGGCACCTAATGAGTTCATTGCTGTGGTCGAGAAGTAATCCTAGCGCCTCATCTTCCGTGTGTCTTCGCTTGCTTGGAGGCAGCGCTCCTGAGCTTGAGCGCTTGCTCATTCTGCCTTTTTAGACAACCGGATGGTTTCCGAGTTTTCTTTTCCCTTTGAGATCGCGACACCATGTAATCTTTAAACAATGTTCGGTAAAATAATTTGAGTGTTGAGAATACTGAGTGACACTGTTTGCAACTTTTGCATCCTCACTCCATCCACTGACAGAAAATGATCTGGGCACTTTGGAGAGGTGGAGCCCGTGCTGTTACTGCGTGGACAGGGGGGCTCGGTAGAGCACCTCCAGTGCTGTAGGGGAGTCCGAACGATATATAACGGTCAATCAATGACCCGACATCCGGGACCAATTGGACGGCGCGGTTTGGTCCGTGTGGGACCCACATTGAACTTCGCGGTTCACCTAGCTAAGCTTGTTCGACTTCGCGACAATTTTCCGATGATCGCCAGATAGTGAGTGTTCTTGGAAGATAGGCAAATATGAGTGTCCCACGCGCGAGGTTGCTGGACCTCATGAAGGTAAGGCCAGTCTCTGCGTTCAACTCTTGGAACCCACTAATTGAATGGAATAGGCCCAATGCGAAGTCTTTGCAGCAACATTCAACCCCGAGGGATTGCGAACGGGAAACAAGATCCTGCGCCAGCGTCTGAAGGGACCTTCTCTCGCATCCTACTACCCGCGCAAGGTCCTCACCATCAAAGACGTTCAGAGGGAATTTGGCCCTGAACTTACGACCCCCGATCTGGTAGAGATGGACCGGTTGGAGCACATTGCTGGGTATGCTTGAGAAAAAGGGAGGGAAAAGGAGCTGCTGCTAACGCCCAACGTAGCCTGAAGGCCAGAGGCAAGAGTGCGCCCAAGAAAAAGAAGACGAAGAGTAAGACCCTCTCCTTTCATGATTGTGCGCTACGGCACGTGGAGGGAAGTTCTGACCATCTTGCAGCTGAGCCGAAGAAAAGATGAGAGCCTTTCACGAGACCGCTTGTACGATACGATGTGCAACTACTGAACGAACCGCTGCCCCCATATTCGCTGAATCATCCTGTACGCTGAGGTGGTTAGATATATTGCGTCATTACCCCAAAATCAAAGCGATTTTCCGAGTCGATGACTATCGGGCAGCATACGGGCATATAAAACCCCACGAGGCCCTCTGAGAGACAGTGCCGTAGCTCACGGCCAGGAGACGGGTCATAGAAGGATGGTTTGTAGACGGGGGAATTCGGTGTAAACATAACATGGAGTATATCAATGCCAAAAACAAAAACCCTCCCATCCCGCTAGCATGCTAAGGGCTACGCAGGCTTGTTCGGAAGTATCTGCTTGCATCCCCTTTTCGAGATCTGCGACTAGCTGATATTCGTGATGTCAAGCGACCAGTTCTCCTAAGTACTTTGCGCTGCATTTAGTTTGCTGGTTGATAGAGAAGAGGGTGGATTCGCTTTGGTCATTGTCTTCTAGTAGGCCACCCTGACTCTCCAGGTTACATTCCCTCTTTCTGATTATTGAACCAAAACATATGTCAAGCTATAAATCGTGATGCCTTGAGGTGGTACTGCACAAGAGGCACCAGCCTGTTGGCCTCGAAGCAGTGCGTATGTTCTTGGACGGATTGTGTCAGGTTCCGTCTGATGGCAAGCTACCCAGGCAGTGATGAAATGCTACCTCGGACAGCAGATGATCTGGTTCTCGTTCACCAGGGCAACGGAGTTGATCACCAGGCATTTCAGATCGAAGAAAGTCCCGACGGACGCTAACAGGCCTGTAAACCAGTCATCACTTGGGCAGAGGAGGCAGAACCATTGCAGTTTACTCAATGGTGAGCTCCTTCCAATTTTCTACAAGTCTAATAGTAAGCCTTCCTTCGACCAACTCAACGGTGCATCACACTTACTTCACCCGGGACTCAGGCTGACGGCCAAGCCTGCCGAATTGGAATCACAAATAAAGCAACTGATTTCGAGAAAAGGTGCCTGGCACCCGAAGCCTGCCTCCTTCCCTGCACTGCCTTTTGCTCCTTCCCCCTTCTACCCCTTCTCCCGAAATTCCGACGACAAAACCCTCACCCTTCTCTTCATCCTTTACCACCACAAACCTCTTCCTCCACAGCAGAAAGAAAATCCCATCAACACCTCTTCATCTGCGATCCCTAACATAGGAATCTTTCTCATCTTGTCTGCTACCTTTCGGCAATACCCCCGTCTATTTACTGCAAAGTATCGACCCTCCGGCAAGACATTGTACTCGACGCCACGATGTCCACACCTCCCTCCACGGGTGTCACCCCTCAGCGAAGCTCTCCGGGATTTCCGGAGGCTCGTCTCCAGGAGAACACCAAGCAGTCCCCCAAGGCAGCTGCCAATGTACGTCCCATTCCTTTGATAACCATCGTCATACTTGGCTGCCGACTGCCTTGTGCCCAAGGTCTTGCTACTATATGACTCAGTAACACGCGTGATGAGTAGCCGAGCTGACAGCAGTCTAAGGACGCCCCCGCCTTCAAGCAGAAGCCGACCATTGTAACTCTTGCTACATCCAAGCTTGTCAATCAAAATGCTCTTAAGGTTGGTTCTTCCACCCGCCATCTGCCGTCTCGCTCACAGCGACGACAGAAGAAGACCAATCAGGAGTCGACTACTATTGCTGGCACGAATCCCATGGACATGTTGCTTGCCAAGTTGTCAGAGCAGCAAGCCGCCCTTGACCAGCAGAATGAAGCCCTGAAGAGTTCGGATGACAACAGCTTGTACACGCGCGGCTTCGATCAGTCTACCGCAACGACCAATTCCGTCCCCATCACTCCCGCGACGGACACGTTCCCCACGACTGCCCCCACAACCCGCCCAGCCAGTGCCACCCTTAAGGAGAACCACGGTAAGATGGAAGAGGTTCTCCGACTTAAGCTGGAGCTTGCCCGAGCTCAGAACAAGATTTCTCGCCTCGACCATGAACTTGCGCAGTCACGCTCCGTCAAGCAGGAAGACAATCCAAACCCTCAGCCGTCGGCCCGCTCCGACATGTTCGGGGCTGACAACGTTTGGGGTCCTAATGACGACAGCTCCTCGGATGCCGGTGCCCCTTCTGTCGGCGGATACGGACGTTCTCGCCCTGCTTGGGCTAGCCACAGAGGCCCCCCTCCCTTTTCCAGCCACGCCATGCCCACGCCCTTGTCTGATTCCCAGTCCATTGGAGGTGATTGGTACGGAAGTGGCCGTGGTGGCTTCAACCAGGGCTACATGGATCCTGCTGGCCCGTACTCCATGGCGGACAATTACCGAGGTGACCGTATGAGCCAGGACCCTGAGGCTTTCTCTCGGCCCCCTAGCAGTCGCCGGAACAATCGGTTTGACAACAGTCGGTGGCCCTCTCCTCAGCCGTACGGCGGATCCAACATTGCTGGATACAACTATGCCGGCTTCGCACCTTCCCCCGCCCCGTTCGACGCCATGAGCGGAGGCCCGGGCAGCACTACCGGCAATATGGTCTCTGGCTTGTACCAAACCTACAATCAGCAGCCTATTGGAAGTCAACTCTCGCCTCACGCAACAGAATTCACTACCGTTGATGGATGGAAGACAGAGGTACGTCGGGACAGCCAGAGTGAAAAGTCAAGATCCAGCGAGCTAACTTGTGGTTACAAACAGGCTATCGCTACCGAGGGCCAGACGTACCTCCCAACCACTGAACCTCTTAACTACCGTCGGCTGTTGGATCGCAATGTCAACTGCAACTGGAAGTACATTGTGGACAAGATTGTCTGCAACAATGACCAACAGGCATCCATCTTTCTGCAGCAAAAGCTCAAGGTCGGCACCCCGGACCAGAAGTACGAAATCGTGGAGGCCATTGTTGCTCAAGCCTACCCTCTCATGGTCAACCGTTTCGGCAACTTCCTCGTCCAACGTTGCTTCGAGCATGGGACCCCCGAGCAGGTTGTAAAGATCGCAGAGGCCATTCGCGGCAACACTCTCAGCCTTTCCATGGACCCTTTCGGATGTCACGTTGTGCAGAAGGCATTTGACTCCGTCCCCGAGGATTACAAGGCCATCATGGTTCACGAACTCCTTCGCCGAATTCCCGAAACTGTCATTCACCGCTATGCTTGTCACGTCTGGCAGAAGCTTTTTGAGCTTCGCTGGTCCGAGTCTCCTCCTCAGATCATGAAGTTTGTCAACGACGCCCTGCGAGGTATGTGGCATGAGGTCGCCTTGGGTGAGACTGGCAGCTTGGTTGTCCAGAACATCTTTGAGAATTGCCTAGAGGAAGACAAGGTATGTTGCCATCTTTTTATTCCGGAAAATACAGTGCTTACCAAGAATCTAGCGTCCTTGCATCGAGGAGGTCCTTGCAAACATCGACATTGTGGCACATGGCCAGTTTGGAAACTGGTGTATCCAGCACATTTGCGAGCATGGCGCGCCGGCTGACCGCAGCCGTGCCATCGACCATGTTATTCGCTACGCTGCCGAGTACAGCACCGACCAGTACGCTTCCAAGGTTGTCGAGAAGTGCCTCAAGATTGGTGGCGGAGAGTTTCTCAGCCGTTACCTCGACCGAGTCTGCGAGGGACGAGTTGACCGCCCCCGTATCCCTCTTGTCGACATTGCCAGTGACCAGTACGGCAACTACCTCATTCAGTACATCCTCACCCATGCCGGTATGCAGCACCGCGAGGTGGTTGCTGCTCACATTCGCAAGCACATGGTGTCTCTTCGAGGTTCCAAGTTCGGCTCCCGTGTCGGGATGCTTTGCACCAACCCAGCCGTTGCGACTCGCCCTGGCCCTGGTGTTGGCCCTAGCATGAACCGGATGGGCGCTGGTCCTCGCTACAGTGGTCCTGGTGGCGGCTACCGTTAAATCATGTCACGAAGGTCTCGACACTGTCACGAAAACCCATCAGCTGTTCTTACTCTGTCACTATGGTCTTGCTTTCCCCTAGATTCTTCCACCCTTCATTCGATTTCCCTCAATTCTGACGAAGTCACGGGAAGACCTCATTTGTCCGCACTCACGAAACATTTTCCTCGGCCATTCATTTACAGATCAGCTGTCATCCTACGCTTGGTAGGTTATTACCTGCCAGAGTGCATTGGACACATCATGGTTATGGATTTTGTAATATGGAGAAGGTGCGCCAGTGTGGTTTTCAAAAATCCCCCAGCCTGGGTATTGGAGCTACATGACGAAGCCCCACCCAGAATGCTCTCATTTATGCATGACGGTTCATCGACACATCCAAGTATTCAATTGACACGTCCTTAGTTTAAGTAGCCCACGAAATGGACAAACTGGAGGAGCGCGAGGATGGACGAGTGAGCAAACATGGAATATCAGAAAGACAACGGCAATGACTGTATGTAGTATGTATCACATTCCAGAGACTTTGGAGTGTGGCATTGGTCCAGATTGGACAGCATCCGTGGCAGTCCTCAACCGGCCATTAGATAGTTTCCCTAGAATGTGCACCTTCAAGAGTTTATGTTTCCTTAACTAGGTCACTGATGAGAAACAACTTTCCCCTTGAAGCTTCGTTTTTGCTTTAAGCCAGTGTCTAACGCCGCTTTTCACTCGAATATCATCCTTTTCTACCAAACGCCGCACGCTTCACTTCGAGAACCCAGACACTTTGTCACGGGTTCAAATTTCCTTAGTTGCAGCTTCAGCTACGGGTGCTGCCACTTCGTCTAATGGCGGGAATTCAGCGTCAACCACAGGGTGCCTCTCGGTTTCGCTTGCGGTGACTTCTGAAGCTGGCAAATCCTTCTCCCAAGGTTTCTTTGGCACTGCTCGTTTTCCAAATGGTTTGACAGACTAAAAGGTCAGCTGGTGATGGGATACAGAGGAGAGAGAGGTCGATGGGGGGAACAAGGGAAACCTACCGCGTCTCTGACGACCGTGTCCGGTATCTGTCTGATGCCAGGGATGGGAATCCCCTTTTGGATCATCTCCAGCATCTGCGCGAAACCAATCGGGTACGCGGGCTCGTCACCACCCTCCGGGACTGGGGCGTCTGTTTGCGAGGACGGGTTGCGCTCGACGTAGAGGTCTGCCTTTGGGGCCGCTGCTTGCCACGACGGCGTTGGGTCTGCGGCGGCGTCGGTGGCCTTTTCTTTTCCTTTACCGGTGCTCAGGTCGTTTAGCTTCGAGGTCAAGCCCGGGACGTCCTCTGCCGTGGAGGCCGCGTCGCTGCCGCCGGCCGTCGCGGAGGCGTCCCGCGTGTCCCGCGCCTTGTACTCCTCGGGCAGGATGTCAGGGGCCTCGTGGTCCGGGTGCCTCGCGAGCCAGTCCTTGTACCTGGAGAAGTCGATGGTGACGCCGATGCGCTGAGCGTAGTAGAAGATTCGGGCGTGGATGGCGAGGTCGGAGGGGGTTCCCTGGGGGTTCTCGGTGTTTGGGTCGCCGAGGATCGCGCTCAGGCCGGACTTGTGACGGGGCGGTTAGTCTCGCTGTCTCTCTCTCTCTTTGTGTGTGTGTGTGTATGTAGGCAACGGGAGCGGTGGACGCGCCGCCAGGACGGACGGAACAGCAGTCATACCATGAACGCCTTGTCCTTCTTCCAGGGGTACGTGTCGAAGGCCTTGAACATGCCGTCCTCGTCCGTGATGGCGCGGATGCGCTCTGCGCCGGAGAGCGTAGCCATTGCGAAGAGGTTTCCGGCTACAGTTCTCGTCTTGGGAAAACTGAGAGATCGGCCGGGCCTACGCTACGGGTTCGGCGGCGGTTGTGGTGATGGTTGGTGGCGAGGTAGCTCGACGTCGGTGAGATGTGGTGGTTTGCGGTTCGGGCATCCACCTCCCCCGCCAACCCCGGCAAGAGAGCTCGGGGGTTGGCGGGGGAGGCGAGCTTGGCTTCCGATAAGATAAGCGATCGGCACCCCGCGAAACGGGGCCTTTGGTGTTTGGTGGGGCCAACGCGGTACTTGAGGACATCCTTGTTTGTGTCTTACTTCGGCGTGGCATCTGTCTAAAGCTTGGTATTACTCTTATTTCTCATGGTGTAACCACTGGGAAATTCCATTGCAGATGCTGCACGTTGCGACACTTCCTCGGGTTCGTTCGTCTTTTCTCGCTCAAGTTTGGGATAGGCACTGACTGGGCGGTGACAGCCTGGCTCCTGGAGTCACGGTGTGTCTTTTCCCCGGTGGCTGACTATTACCTTCAGAACTTTACCCAGAAAAAGCGTCAAATGTGGCCGGTCATGCGGCCGGCAATCCAATGTTTTTGTGTGCAATGGGGACGGACCTGTTACGGCAGCCGGCAAGGCACGCCAAGATGCCCACCACCCACTACTTTCACTTACATGATGTGGAAACCCTACTACAACTCATGTTTGATCTGGATTTGAGCATTGGCCGAACATGACGTGGGAAGGGGCCAATGCTCCAGACCAGATCAACTCTGTAGACGAACCACCAATGATAACTTTCCCTAAAGCTCTGGGGAAGGCTTAGCTTGCCCTATGGTAACAGAGACCGGAAGTTTGATGCGACCCTTTTAAAAGGACGATGCAATGACACCTGCCCCCACCAGTACCGAAAATGACTGAAAACACATGAGCGCTAAACACATTCAAATTGACAGAGGTTTAGTACGTCTTGATTGCTAGATTTCTAGTCTATCTTGTATGTCACGAGGATCTACGAGCACGCTCACGATGCACGAGCGGCGGGGCATTTTCTACGATGGTTTTCTTGTTCTGCGTGGACGAGAAGCGACAAGACTACTGCGCACCCACTTCTCCACTGCCTCCCCACATGAGAGTCCCCATATTACCAAGGAAAGAGCCCAAGTTCGCAGAGAGTGAAAAGAGACAAGCGCGTGTGTGCAGGATCCATCAAGACTTGAGAAGTTTGTGTATAGCAAAGCCGCAGTATCGCGTGAACACTGCTCTTCGGGTCCGCTGCGCATAGAACCCCGCCCCATCGTTACAGATGAGGTCCTACGTAACGTAACTCCTCTGTGTGTTGTGTGTGTAGCAATATGGCAAGCCAAACGGCACTGCCTACGAATCGCTCTGTTTCCCATGGGAAACGAGCTGATATGTCGTGGATAATCCGGTAGAGGAAAAAAAGGGGTAAACGTCTAGAATGTTCATGGCAGGAAAAGATGCCATACTCGACCACCCCCTCCCTGTGCTGAACGCCTGTAAAAACAGCAACCATGATTGCTGAAATTCCCTAGAAGCAGTTGATGGAATCCAATAAACCCTCCGATGCAAAAGCCAATGTTTTTCTTTTCAAACGCCATGTGATGATGCTTTTAGTTATGCTGGAAAAGGACGCTGATGGACTCGCCGTGGTGGACACGACGAATAGCCTCCGCGAAGACGGGGGAGACTGCCGCAGTTTAGCACAAGTTCAGGCGGTTAGGCAGGGAGGCCCAGCTGGGAACTCACCGTCCAGGTACTCGAGCTTGGGGCAAACCCGCATGTGGTCTCGCTGAGGTACCGTGTTGGTGACGACCATCTTGTCAATGGCCGAAGCGTTGATGCGCGGGATGGCGTCACCGCTGAGAATGCCATGGGTCAAGAGGGCATAGATGTGAGTAGCACCCTCCTTCTTGAGCAACTTGGCAGCTCTGGTGATGGTGTTGCCGGTGTCGATGAGATCGTCGACGAGGATGCAGACCTTGTCTTTGACATCGCCCACCAGCATCATGCTGGCGTTGCGCTGCTCGGTGTACTTGGTCGGGCGTCGCTCCTGAAGAAAACATATGAATTCTGCGCCTCCTCTCCCGGAAACTCAACGACCTACCTTGTGAATCAGGGCAAAGGCCATGTCCAGCTCATCAGCGATGGCAGTGGCGCGCTTGGCACCACCAGCGTCGGGGCTGATGATAACAGCATCCTTGTAGTGGGGGATGTTCTGCTGGATGTATCTCTTGATGAGAGGCTTGCCGTACAGGTTGTCGACGGGGACATCGAAGAAGCCCTGGTACTGAGGATCGTGGAGATCCATCCTGCAATCATTAGCAATTGCTTCTCTCAGAAGCAATCTAGGGATGCAGGTAGGGCGGAGCTATGAGGAAGCCATGGTGTAGTCGGCAACAAAGACAGGCGCAAACCAGGACATTGCACCCAGGGAAGGTGAAGGAGTAAACCTACGTGATCTATGCATTTGTTAGCTTTACCTCCAACATCCAATAAACCCCATGCGCATGCTTTCATGCATCACCCGGCTTTGTTCTTTTGGGAATACATACCACATGGTCTGCTCCAGCGCAAGTCAAGAGGTCTGCAACCAGGGTGCCAGCTTGGGCAACCCACTGCTTGTAGCCAGGCTTGGACTGGAAGCCGTTGATCTGATTCTGGTTTTCGTAGTCATGGGTGGTGTAGCTGAACTGCGAGGAGACAGAGTCTTGGTGGGCACGGCCATTGCCGTTGCTGTTGGCGTTGCCATTTGTCTTGTGATCGCCATTCTTGAAGTATTCAGATGAGCCATTCATGCCGTTGGTTCGCTCCTCGTTAAGCTTGCTCTTGGCCAGCTTGGAGGCAATGCCGTCAATGCCGTTAGGTAGGCCAATGCTGCGCGCAATACCCGGACCGGGGGTGGAAGGCACGCTCTCGAAAGTGTAGTTCTTGGATGTTTCTGCTGATGACTTGAGGGGTGCGCCGGACTTCTTGTAGGGGACGTCGGGTTGTCTCGAGTAGGGGAAGAGAGGCATGACAGCAGTGACTCTCTTGGCGGAGCCGGTCTTGCAGGCAGAGATCATGATGCAAAGATCCATGAAGCCATCGTTGACAGAGCCAGACGCAGTCTGGATGATAAAGACGTCCTTGCCACGCACAGAGTCTTTGATCTCACAGCGACTCTCGCCAACTGAGAACTTGGACAGAACGCGCTCACAAGGGTTCAGGCCCAGGTTGTTGCAAACGCTGTTGACCAGCTCGGGGTGGGTGTTACCACCGAGCACAATAATATTGCGAACCATGGTGGGTGTTGAGAAGGTGGGATATGTGTGATATCGGAGAGAAGGGTGGATGTGTTTTTTTCTCTTTGATCGGGCGAAACCGGCGATGTTCGAAGTTCAAGTTCGGCACTTCGGTTGGACCAAGCCTGAGGTTGTAGAGGAAGAAAGGGCGTCAAAGCCTGAGCCTGGGCTGCGAATTTGAAATACGCAGGTTGGGAAACCGAGGGCTTGTGGAGATGGGTAGGCGCGAGTAAGGGTACGAGGGTGGGATGTCGTGTGCTGGTTGGAGAATCGCGAGCGAAAGAGCCGGTGTCGGGTTTGCTCGAAGCGTCAAAAATCTGCTAGTGGGGTGCAGGGCGACGTCACAGGGGACTGGAATGTGCCGAGGCCGAGAGTATGCGCAGGGTTGGGTTGGGAGAAGGCAGAGATGCGATTGAGAGGGCAAACGGCGAGGTAAGAGGGGGAAGGCCTCTAGAGTTGCGATCACAACGGGAGCATGACGAGCAAGCTCAAGAAGAGAGGGAGGAGGGAAGAGAAAGAAAAAAAAATAGCTGGTGAATTAGCGGGGGGGACTTCTCTGAAGCTGGGGTTGTCAAGAAGTTGTAAAGGAAAATCTCTGAGTGGATAAGTATGTTTGGGATTGGCAGGAATCGGGGGTCGGGTGCGGTCGCCGTGCCATGTGGGTTTTGGAGATGGTAGTAGTGGGT
Source organism: Colletotrichum cereale (assembly GCA_034509685.1). Classification (NCBI taxonomy): domain Eukaryota; kingdom Fungi; phylum Ascomycota; class Sordariomycetes; order Glomerellales; family Glomerellaceae; genus Colletotrichum; species Colletotrichum cereale. The sequence goes on along the minus strand of JASUDE010000079.1, from coordinate 95,383 downwards.
GGTGGGTGAGAATGTTTCTTGGTGGGGTGCAAAGAGATGGTGCACAGGGTGTCCGCACAGGGTGGCTAGGCCTAGAGTCGGCCTTTTTTAGGTTAGAGCGCGCGCACCTTTTGGTGTGTTTCTCATGACTCCGATCTCTGCCAGAGATGTTGCTTTTAGCCATGCACTGTGTATTTTCGGGTTGTTGCTGGGCTGCCCAGACACGCCGAGCCTCATGGACGGTGCCGCACACTGGCGGCGAAAATGCCTAAAGTACCTGCGTCGCAGTAGTAAGTGTACCTGGCCTGGGGCGAGCCGTCGTAACGGCTCAGCGGCGCGAACCTTTACCATACAGTGCCGAGACAATTCTTCATACAGGGAGGTCTGTTAGGTGGTTTATGGGGGAGTCGTGGAACGTACCGTACATATCTACTTATCTACAGTATGTACAATGATGTACCCGTGACTCTTCCTGAGATCCGAGATGTGATGTAGACATTCTGCAGTCCCATGCCAAATAGGCACAGCTGCCTCGTGATTGCGCATTCCATGCAACGCATATGTCGGAGAAAAAAATACCGCTCATATCAAGAGACCATTGCTCAATGCAAGCAGAGTCGGCTAGCCAAGCGAGGCGCAGGATACAGCGCCGGCCGTCTTCTGAATCGAGAGCCGCCAGCGCTCGTCTCCCACCCCTCTCATTGCGCAATCCCAGATCCGGTACGTACTTCGCTACAATTTAGCACATGGCAGGTGGGGGAATGGGCATTGCGATTGGGGCCTTGGGCCGTCTCGCTGCAGCCACATTTTTTTCTGTTTACTACAGGTACCTAGGTACCTTGCCTACCACCTTCTACTCTTTTTGCCTTGCAGGTGATTGCCGATTGTGACCGCGGGGCACTCCCCCAAGAAGGAATTTGCGCCAGAACAGCAACCCTTCGTGGCTAACTTCCGTACCGTCACGCTTTTTGCTTTCAACCTCTTCTAATAATAATAATAATAAAAACCACCGATTGCCTTGGTACATACATACACAGGACATTGCCGCCCTCCTTGCCTTATCTCGCGTCGGGTTCCCTGGTCGGCTCTCCACTCGAACACTACACACTACTACAGAGTACTGGTACATTGCCGGCCAACCCTGACTGTTGCACAGCAGGAGTCCACAGTGCCCTGTGTTTCTTCTCTTCTTTCCCCCCTCCAGAGTCGTGTTAGCCCTGGTCGAATAAAAGAGGAGGAACCGCCTTAGACGTCGCTCAAGGTTGTGTGACTCGACCTGTCAACTCCCGACCTGTCCAGCGCACCCGTTTGGCCCCGTCCTCAGAGTGACAAGGGGACGCTGTCCGTTTAGCCTCACCTTGCACACCGACACGACAAATTTCACCAAACACCAAGCGCAACCTGCATTCCCGCACTTTTGCCAGTCTACACCTCCGTTTGCCGATACCCCGTCGCCGAGTGTCCCCACGCTGAGCACACCAACCGCCTCGCCCTTACTGACCTACTTTTGTCTCTGGGGTAGTAACCTGGCTTCGTGCTAGCCAAGCTCACTTCCACGATGAAGATTCTTGAGGCTCAGTCAGCCGTCCTGACCAACTATGAGGTCTATCAGCACCTGAACGAGCGCAAGCTCGGCCAGAAGAAGCGTGGAGAGCGTCGCGGACCTGGTAACCTGGAGGCACTAGCAAGAGAAGTAAGTTTTTGAATACAGTTTTCTTGCCATGCCTATGCAAGTGAGAAAAATAAGACAGTCGAATGAGTCTTGGGTATATGCTCATGTAAAAGACCCGGTACTGACTTATCCGGTCTAGCTCCTTCAGTACCTGCGCACACCACCCAATCCGTTGAGCCAGGACCCCATTACCTACCGGCCAGGTTGCATTCCCCGGCTCCTGGAGAGGCTCCGTCCCTATGACCTGGCCAAGGGCGAGGTCATCATGATCCTCAACCTCCGTCCCGCGTCCGTCGCCGCGTTGAACACCGTCATCGAAGAGATGTCGGAGCGTTTTGACGAGAACCAGCAGGAGGAGATGGTCAACATCATTGCCGAAGTCCTCGGCACATTTCCTCAAGAGGAGGGACAGGAGGAGGCCGGCGACGAGGCTGCTGCTTAGGAGGGCATTCCCGATCGCACTCTGCAATCCACTCCAGATCGCACCTTGCCCTTAGACGTCTCCTCCCCTTCTCAGCGGTGAAGCTTGAGAATGATCAACTTACAGACGATAACAACCTTTACATGGCGACACATCCACCCTCCGTCTGCCCGCCCTCCTCCTTCCGCGTCAGCACTGCCGTTTTGCAGATATCCTCAAACGCCAGCTTGATGAGCTCCCCCGTCACAGCGGAGCATTCCATGTATCTGTCTATGCGCATCTCTTGCGCCTGTTGGTAGGCTTCTTGGGGATGGATGATGCCGTTGGGGTCATCCTCGGATCTCAGATCTCGTTTGAGACCCAGCATGAGAATGGGCAGACGGTCAGGTCTGCGAAAGGATAGCTTGACTTCCTTGAGCCACTTTGCGGACATTAGACATGGATGACGAAGGGTTGGAGGGACGAGGAACTCACATGTCTCCTCATATTGATGAGACTGAGCCGCTGGCTGATATCGTAACATAAGATGACGATGTCGGGGTCAAGGAGCTTCCAGTTTTCGGGGCTATTTGTATCATAGAACTCCAACCGGTACGGGTTTTGGCCGAGCTTGATCTCGAAGATGAATGGTTGATCAATGTCTTTAAGCAGCGTAATGGGACCGGTTCCTTCGCGTGCGCTCAGCCGTCTACTCGGGGGGGCAACGCGACATTAGCTGTGGCTCATCACGTTGGATTCTCACGAGGGCATACGGACGAGATGAAGGACGTCTTTCCACATTTCTCATCACCAACTAGCAAGATCCTGATTGCGTCTCCGTCCATGTTGAATGAGCCACGCTTATTGTGGTGATCCGGATGGCCGTTGACTGACGCTCTGATAACGAATGTCTGGTGACAAATGGCGCAGCGGCTGGAGAGTAAGGTAGCCACAAGGCCTGCTATGTAAAGAAACACCGTCCGCGCACTGCCCATCCCGCCTACCACTACTGTTCCGTCGGTGTTCTCTATGTTTGGTAGGTCGGGAGAGTGGAGAATCTCAGCCACACAATCAGCACAAGCCACACCTTACTTTTTTCCAATAGAGCGAAAAAGGTGTGAGCAAGAGCAAGAGAAAAAAAATAGCCATCAGTGACTGTGATTCTGCGGTATTGCCCCTCCAAAAGCGGCAGCTAACGAATTAAGAGGTACCCGCATTGTGGTGCTCTAAAAGCCGACCCCTCCAAAAATCCAGACTCATATGAGAAGCAGAGGGCTTTATGAAGCCCTTGCATGAAATACTGAGGGGTCTCTGTCTTCGAAGCCCGCGCAGCCCGAGTCTGATCCTGTCCAGACGCTCAGTCGGCCTCTTACACGACTGTCGAGGGAATTCACCCCTTAGCCCACAGAATCGACGGAACCATCACCACAATCGTCTCACTCGCCGGCCACTCACCCACCCTTTCCACGATACCCTAGCAACAACCCGGCGCCTGAGCACCGCTCCCGTCGCCAGGATGGTCGACGCCAGTGGGAGGTACCACTCGTGGGAGAAGGACCGCCTCATCGCGCGCATCAGACAGCTCGAGCATGCGCTCGAAAAGCAGAACGACGCATCGACGCCCAAGCCCGCCGGGGCCGGGGCCGGCTCCGGCACGGTGATGCCAGACACTACAGCTGCCGCCCCGCCCCCGGCGAAGAAGCGGAAGAAGGACGCCAAAAAGATGGACGCCTCCCGCTACTCGACCCGCTTCATCGCCCTCAAGCTCGCGTACCTGGGCAAGCGCTACGGCGGCTTCGAATACGCCACCTCGGCGAGCCTGCCGACCATCGAGGGCGAGCTGTGGAACGCGCTGACCAAGGCGTGCCTCATCTTCCCCGAGGACCCGGACGTCGTCAACTTCGACTGCTGCGAGTACTCCAAGTGCGGGCGGACAGACCGCGGCGTCAGCGCCTTCGGGCAGGTCATCGGGCTGCGGGTGCGGAGCAACAAGCCGCTGCCCAAGAAGCCGGAGGAGGAGAAGGAGGAAGCCGCCGCTGCCGAGGCAGAAGAGGGGGACACGGCGATGGCGGGGACCGCCGAGAAGGTCGAAGAGGACGAGAAGCAGCAAGTACAGAAGCAGAAGCAGAAGCAGAAACAGAACAAGAAGCCCGAAAAGGAGTGGGACGACATCAACGACGAGATCCAGTACGTCAAGGTGCTCAACCGCCTCCTTCCGGACGACATCCGCATCACCGCCTGGTGCCCGACCCCGCCGCCGGACTTCTCGGCGCGCTTCTCTTGCGAGGAGCGGCAGTACCGCTACTTCTTTACGCAGCCGGCCTTCACGCCGACGGCCGCGACCTCGGACGGCACCCCGGGCGGCCTGCAGGAGGGGTACCTCGACATCGAGGCGATGAACGAGGCGGCGAAGCGCTTCGTCGGCGACCACGACTTCCGCAACTTCTGCAAGGTCGACGGCAGCAAGCAGATCACCAACTTTGAGCGGCGCATGTTCGAGGCCGGCGTCGAGGAGGTGCGCGACGTCGGCTCGGCGCTGCCGTACCTCGGGCGCGGCGCCGCCGACGGCGGCCAGCTGCCCAAGGTGTACTCGTTCAACATCCGCGGCACGGCGTTCCTGTGGCACCAGATCCGGCACATGGTCACCATCCTCTTCCTCGTCGGCCAGCGCCTCGAGCGGCCGGAGCTCGTCACGCGGCTCCTCGACGTGGACAAGTCGCCCCAGAAGCCCAACTACGACCTCGCGCACGAGACGCCCCTGGTGCTCTGGAACTGCGTGTTCCCCGGCGACCCCGAGAGCCGCGCGCCGGCCGGGGCCGAGGGCGCGCTGCGCTGGGTGCACGGCGAGGCCGACGTCGTCGAGAGCCTGTGGGCGCACTACCGCGAGAAGAAGATGGACGAGCTGCTGGCCAACCGGCTGCTGGACCTCGTCTCGCGCCAGGTGCAGGGCACCGAGGCCAAGGCCAAGGGGAAGCGGGTGTTCCAGGGGGGCCATGAGGGGAAGCTGGCGGGCGGGTACGTGCCGATCGCCAAGAGGCAGCTGACGCCGACGCCCGAGGAGATCAACAACCGGTGGGCGCAACGCAAGGGGTTCAGGGACTCGGACGAGATGAGGGAGTCCAAGAACTGGAGAAAGGTCATCAAGGACGCCAAGCAGGCGGGCGCTGCTGCTGCTGCGACGGCGGATGAGTAGTAGCTAGCCGCAGACATGGCGACGGAATAACAAAATTCAAGTAAATGAGGAAAAAAAGGTTCAACATCATGAATTCGTTAAAAAGAAAAAGGGGGGGGCTATGGTGCCGGCCGGGCTACACCCCGCCCTGCCACTTCTCGTCCATCTTCCTAGTGTTGCCGCTCCCACCAGCGGTCCCGTCCGCCTCCCACAGGCACCCCCTGACCCCCCTCCAGACCGTTTCGACAATCTTCTTCCGCGGCAGCAGCCTCGGGAACACGACGACGAGGTCCTCCTCGCCCTCGACGACGACGATCAGGTAGTAGCGCACCTCGAAGCCGCGGAAGGCCTCGTTGACGAGCACGTCCTGGATCTTTTCGGTGGGTATGAAGCGCGTCGCCGCGGCGGAGAGGTAGCTCCCGCTCGTCGAGCTCGTCTGGATGCCCAGGCCGCGCAGGACCAGCAGGCTCTCGGTGGTGTGCTTGCGCCGCAGCGTCGCGTAGGCGGCGAGGAGGCAGCCGGGCACGAGGGCGGGGAGGGGCACGGTGGGGGACGCGGCGACGCGGTGGGCAAGGCGGCCCGGCGTAGAAGCGTGGATGAAGTGCAGGGTCCGCCAGAAGGCGCCTGTCGAAAAGAAGGCCTCGCCGGGGGTCCTCGTCGGCGACGGGGAGAAGTAGGGTGCGGCGTAGGGGGACTGCGACCAGGCGGCGTGGAGGAGGAGGATCGAGGAGAGGAAGACGAGGACGCGGAGAGCGAGAAGGAGGATCGAGAGGAGGCGGACAGTCAGGGTCTGGGGCGGTCGAGTCGTGACCGTGAACTCGGCTGTTGTTGGCGAGGGGCGCCGGACGTGGAGGCGGGGGGCGGTTGTGAGCATCGTGAGATGAGTCCGCAGTGGTATCGGAGGAGAGACGGGAAGGTCGTCCCTAGGGTGCCATTGAGAGTGCGCAAAGTCGCGTCAGCTCGGGACAACCGATTGGGGCGTGGAGTAAAGGTTGTGCCAGGATCGCAATACAAAATCGCGGCTTCAGCTTCCGATGAAGACAAGCCGAGACAGAAGCTTGTAATTAGCTTCCAGGTCGGTGCTCGGTGTGAACCTCCCCCGTCGCGCGTGGCCCATGCATGCAGTGTTGTGAGCTGCCACCAACTCGCTTACCTCATCGGCCAGGTGCACGTCCCCAGACCCCGGCCCCATACTACTTGTATACCAAAATCTTGTCAAATTATCGGCTGTAATGGTCAAATGGTTGAAGGCTTTCATTACTCTTCTTCCGCTACCCCATCCACATTGGAACCCCCTAGCGGCGCCCAGTGCGAATGCTGCGGTGGCCATCCACTCGCATGGGTAACCTGCGATTGCTGCGGTGGCCCTAAGCAATGAAGATAACACTTGAGGGAGGTTTCACTCTGCAGAGATATGCTCACCGTCGCATGGCGTGCTGGATTACGATCGCTAGGGGCTTGGGGTACTGGTTGAAGATGGAGATGCCGACTCCAATTTTTTGCATTTCTCATGATCATTCTATAATTATAATGTTGTGTGTATTTTCCAGTCTTTTTCACCTGATTGCGCTTGCTGGCTGCACGCAGTATTTGATGATATGGCGATGCACGTACAGTGCTACACACAGGGTTCGAACCCGACTATTGTCATTTCCTTTTCCTATTTTTGTCCCTGATCATACCACTTAGTTTCATGTCGTCAGGTCACAATTACAAAGGCGCACTTGAGGATAGGTTGCATTCTTCTCAATATTCGGCCTATACGTGGCCCATCTATTGTTGACTAGATGACTTGAGAAGCGCTTGAGTTTGTTGATTGCTTTGTTGACAGTCTTCAACTGTGCGTCGTCGGCCAAGTCTGCACGCAGAATAACTAGGCCAAAGATAGCCTCCTGTAGGAGCTGCCGATCGCTACGTCGGCAGTCGGCCGCCCGGCTGGCGTGCCATACGCCGTGCTGTCTGGCCAGCCGTTTCCACGAGGGACGGCTTGGACGGTTAACGACTTCGATGGGGTCGAAAGTGGCGGGTGCAGTGATTCCAAATGGTGTCTCCATCTCGAGATAATGCACTGGTCAAGAATGGTCGGTATGAGTGGTGTTGATCGTGCAGCCAGGTGAATAGTGTTGGTGCGAGAGGAAGAATGTGTGCCGACTTGGGATTAGTGGTGGCCTTTTGCTGCCATGAAAAGTCTGCATATAGAGTTTAGAACCTCTATGGTCTTGTGGTGGCCTTTTGCTGCCATGAGAATTCTGCCTATAGAGTTTAGGACCTCTATGGTCTTGAAGTATAAGCCTGGTTTAATTCGTGTATATGACTGAGATAGCTTCACTGGGTTGTTAGCGCGATTGGGGCATAGCGCTGATCACGTGTTTTTGGAATTGTGTGATTGTGTTGGGTGTTCCTCTAGAAAGTAAGGTCGTTTGAGACTGTTATTGCTAGTATAGAAGGGAAAAAAAAACCTAAAAATACGTGGCCCATCTTGACGAGCAGCTACATACCACACACCATCCACTCAAAATGAAATAACGTCAACCACTCTCCTAAGGTCAGGAAACATTAGGAGCAGGTGACAGGAAGAATAAAATAATAAAGAAACAGGTGGGAAACCCCCATCCCTTCAACTAGATGAACAAAGATGCCGTGGGGCAACATTGTAAGACACGCGTTTCCAGCACTTTTCGGTCCCTTTTCACTCCCATCACACACACTATCTCTCTTCTCGTTCGGCCTCAGCACAAGACGGTGTCATCTTGAGATCTTCTGGCTTTTTGGTTTTTCTCTTTCTGTTGCCCGTATTCCCCCTTCCCGGGTTCTTCTCTCCCAGGGCCGGCCCGTCCATCACGTACACCTCCTCCAATAGGTATCGTGTACTCATGTGTTTCGCCTCGCGGCTATGTTCGCCCGCCTCTCCATTCCGAGATCCAGTCCGTCATCAGTCGTCATTTGAGAAAGGAAGAACGCAAACAAAATCGAGGAATACTAAAGGAAGGCGAGAAAAGAAAAGAAAAAAAGTGGTTGAAAATGTTCGCTCCTCCGCGCTTGATAGATTGTTTCAAGGATAGACTCGAAGTGTAAAGGACAGGCGCCTTCTAAATCTGCTGTGCTTGCTGGCAACGGTTGAACCGCGCCGCAGGGCGTGGTTTTGTTCGTGTTCCATCTGTCCGTCGAAAAAGTAATGGTATCAAGATTCATCGAGAAACGCCTATCGCCATGCAACGAATCGGAACGTGTTGGGGTGTAATGATAATTAGGGGATATTGGGGGCTTTTTTCAAATCATCTCGCTCTGGTGCAGGCCGGTAGGCAGACCCTTCTGCACCATGTGGGGAGGAGACCGCATACCGTCGCGACCGTAGTTCGGAACGCTCTCGTAAGGCGCGTATTCGTAGTCATCCTGTCCACGAGGGCGGCTGGAGGGTTCCTTGCGGGGACGGCTGCCTGATCGGAAACGGTCGGTGGCCTTGGAGATACGGCCGGCGATACTGATGTCACGCTCAGTGAAGCTGCGGCCGCGGCTGTGGCCCTTTGATGCCGGAGGGGCCGGCGCCGGGAGGACCGGAACGGTGGTGTCCATGGGTGCGGCCATGGTCGCCGGAGCGGGCTCGTCGTCGTCCATGATGATCTCGATCATGCCGGACCCAAGCCCGCCGGCGTTGTTGTGAGCGGCGTACGGAAGGGGTGCCGGCGGTGGGGGAGGGGGCATGGCGAGGTGCTGCAGCTCCTTCAACATTGGTGGGGGAGGCGGCGGCGGAGGGAGAATCCCGTAGTTGTTGCTCTCCCGAGACTCGCGTCTGGCGCGGATCATGTCGTCGACGGTACGAATCTCCTGTGAGTTGCCCCTTCTCATCGAAGGACCACGGGATAGCCCCTTGCTGTGAGAGCTTGGTCCTCTCGGGGAGGGGGCGTCAGGAGGGATTGGCGGGGCAGACATGCTGCGGGGAATCATGCCACGGGCTGGAGGCTGGTAGACCGAAGACGGCAGCTGGTAAGTCGTCTGCGGGAGCAGAGTAAAAGACTCGGCCTCCTTCTCGACCTTGTCGGGTGACTGCTGCTGAGGAGAGGTCTCTGGGGAGTGACGCTGCGCGAAGGTCGCTGGAATCGGGGGCACCGGGATGTTGTGCCTGTCCTTGTCGGACTCAATGATGAGACGCATGGCCTTTGGAGTCGCAGGAAGCCCGATGTGGACGTTGGAATTGCTGCGAGCGTACATGCTCCTCGTCGGCGTCGGGTCCGCGGTGTGGCTGCGGGGGGGAAGCTCGACGGCGCTGGACGGCGGCTCAATACCGATACGGATCTGGTTGGGATGGGGGATCGGAGGTGCCGACGGACGCTGAGCAAGCGACTTTCGGCGCTCCTCGAGCTCGCGGGCGGCTTCTTCCTTCTTGCGTTGTCTATCATCCTTCATGGCCTTGAGGTCTCCGGCGTGCTCGGTAGAGGCGGCGCGCGACTTTGACTGGGTGGGCGCGACATCGCGAGGCTGGTCCAGAACCTCGCCAGCTTGACGGCGGCGACTCTCGGATCGGTCTCGTCGGGGGAACTCTCTGGCGAGCTCGGGAGAGAGGCCTTTGCGGGATCCGTGCTGGCTAGTGCTCCTGTTATGCCTGTTCCTAAAGTTCTCTTTTGCGATGACAGCCTTGACGTAGTCTTCCTCATCTTCGGATCCTTGGTAATGGACCAGGTTGGCTGAGAGTGGAAGCGGCGACGAGGGCGACCGGGCATGAGAGCTGACGCCACGGTCAGCGCTTCGCCCGCGGAGCTCAAGCGCAGGAGGGCGGTGTCTAGTCTCGGGGCTTCTGGCGCGACCCTGGCTGCCTCGGCTAGACGTACGACTGGTTCCCTTTCTGCTCTTGCTCGACTTTCTCACAGTGGCAGGGTCCACAACCTCCGGCAGCATCCTGGGAGTGCTCAGGTTGATAAGGTCCTCGGGTGACATGGGGATAGGCGAGGTCGGCGAGCGCTTGGGCTTGGGCCAGTTGCGGCTTGAGGCGCGGCCACGCTCCGCCGAAGCCTCACGAGAAGCCGTCTTGCGAGTGCGGCTGTGGTCACGATCTCGACCACGAGAGCCTTCCCGCTTACCCTCACGGCTCGCGTGTCGGCTTCGCTGTTTGCGTTGCTGAAGACGCTGGGCAGTGTCGAGGCTGTGGATGTAGTCTTGTCGCCCGCCAGTGGTGTTACTGCGGAGGCTTTTGCCCGTGGTGGACTGAGATGTGACAGAGCCTGTGACGGATCCCGGGCCGCGGCGTCGAGAGGGCCAATGAAAGCGAGTCGAGGATGACACAGACTGTTCGGGTGAGGTGACCTCATTCGCCATGTTATTGAGACCCGCCAGTTCGAGGTGGAGGCCCTTTGGCTTGCGGTCCCGAGAACCGTTACGTTGAGCCATGTTGCCCTCCATTTTAACGAGCATCCTGGCATCAGGAGATGGCGGAGGAGCCTCCCTTGTCCGCAGGGTGACCTTCTTGTATTGGTCACGCATCATCATGGGGCTTGCGGTGGCGGCCCTCTGCAGCATCAGGCCGGCGGCAAGGTTATCCTGCTCGGCAGAAGACATGCGCATCTGCATAACGCGCCTGGACTCTTCGCCTTCGACCTGGAGCTGGTCGCGAGACAAGTCCCCAGGAATCTCGCCGATGGAAGGGAGACGTTTGCGACCGAAACCAGATGCTCCAGATCTAGCAGAGTTCGGCGTGTTGAACTGACTGCGGTTCGGTGGGCGGATGAAGGCGGTGGTCACGTCGAAGCCGCCGGGGGAGACAGCGGAGTCTGCAATGGGAGTTGGACCGGCGGCAATGGGGGTCTGCCCGCCATCTCCTTGGGAAAAGAACTTTGATTTCCCAGTTTGCTCGCCAAAAGACGTGATGAGCTTCAGGGCGGACGTCTTGGCGATGCTTCTCTGGGGCCCGCGGTTTATGCCAGGGGGCGACAACGGAGGCGACAGCACTTCGGGGATGCTCTCGTTGAGGTTCTGATTGATGCTCTGGAAGGTGATTTGGGCGGCCGAGGGAGAAGTCCAAGGCTCGTCGGACTCGGCTCCAGTACAAGCGAAGCTGTTTGGTGATTAGCAGTGCATACATACCATACTGCTTGGATGAGCAACTTACCATCGGACTGCAAGCTGCTGTTGCCCATGCATGACAGCCCACTCTCCCCATTTCTTAATGATGGCTGACTGCCGTTCCCAGACGGAAGGGTAGAAAAGGCAGGTCAGGATAAGAGCTTCCATGTACTTCTTGTGCGAGATGTAAATCTCGATGGCGTCATTGTAGTCACCCATGCCAATCAGAATGGTGACTGCGGCATGAAGATCGCCATGCTCCAGTAGTCTCTGCACGTAAGCGCGTCCCAGCTTGTGCTGCGAGGCTTGGCTTCCAATACCGCTGAGGGCTAGCAACATCCAGTCGGAAGAAGTCATGGAGGCTGAGCTCGCTGCCATAACATCAGCATCAATGTCCCCGAGCCACCTCATCAGCAGGATGCGGCCCGGTGAACCGGCGTTGTGTCTGCTCAACTCCTCCCGGACCAGATCATCAATCCCCTTGTTCCATCCGAAGATGGTGTTGAGCATTTGCTTGCGAAGATCGTCGTTAGTGAGACGGCTATTGTCAGCAGTGACCGGGTGCTTGTAGGGAATATCACTAAGCCGGCTTCTGGTGTACTTGAAGAGGTCATGGACCTTGTTGTCAACCGGGCTCGGCAGAACTTCATTTCGCAGGCGGGAGGGCTTCGAGCGGCGAGAGCGGTACGAAGACATGGACGTGCCGCTCAACATGGACGTTCCGCTCATGGAGTACATGTCTCTTTCTTGGTACGGTGCAGCAGATGATCTCAAGGACGAACCGGCGGAGATGTATGTGTTTTCGGTCATGCCTCGTGATATAGCCGACGAAGGGTAGCGGCCGGGTGTCCGAGATCCTCCGGAGGACTTTGAGATGGCGGAGAGCCCGCTGCGGCTAGACGCCGCGCTTGCGGAGTCGGCATCGTAGGGGTCGAGCGCCTTGGGGGTGCCCGTGTCACTCCGACCGACAATGCGGTCAAACGGAGACAGGTGATCTTCGTCGCTCTCAGAGATTCCCAATTCAATCGTGCCAGAGGTGGCATCCGAATCGGTGGCGATTGTTGTCGAGGTCTTCTGACCTTGCTGTTCCTCAATGGAGACGGGCGGTGATGGCGGCAACAGGTTGGCAGGGTGCTGGACGTTGGCCACAATGATGGACGGCGTGTTGAGGTCAAACTGCTGAACCGTGTTGTTGGCTCCGAGTGTGAAGAGGCTGGCGCCGGGCCCGTATACGGCCAGACCTCTTACATGCTCAAGCGTCGGGATACTGTCCCAAGTAACATGCTTAGTACGGACATCCCACGACAATGTTTCCCTAGTGTGATCCAACGTCAGTCCAAAATTCTAAGCGCGCGCGTATGTCCAAGTGGCAAAGAATGACGTACGAGTCGGAATACTGTATGATTCGGCCGTTCTTCGACCAACCCATCCAGTTTGGTCCGCTTTGATAGTTGTCAGTGCGCTTGAGGATTCTCACGACCTTGGCCGGGTCGTCGCTGCTGTATGACTTGGAGACGCTCCATACTCGTAGATCGCCATCGTGCGTCTGGGACGCTAGCATGTCTGACTTCTGTCGGGATGACGAGGCATGCCAGTTCAGCGTTACGATAGGTGAAGGCGCTCTTGAGGTGCCTAGGTTGTGTAGAATAGTGAATCGCGGCTGCAGAGTTGCGACGAGCAGAGAGCCATTTTGGTAGCTATATGTGGTTAGTACCTTGTCATCGGTCTTGTGGTAACTGCCAAGCTTACCCGATTGCAAAGGTGCGACAGTCCGCGGCCGGTGCAAGTGCTGTTACTGCGATCTGATCAATCGTTCTTGAGGAGATATGTTCTGACGTGGTGGGCTCGAATAGTATAATGTTGCCCTGAGTGTTTCCTGAGGGCTTCGTTAGCAGCCTCAGCAGAAACAAGCTCTCGATGCAAACTTACCAAACGCGACGTTGCCGTTGCGCATCCAAGCGGCAGTCGTCAGATGCTCGTATGAAGCAAAGCGAGCCACTTCGTCGCCCGTCATGATATCCCAGACAATTGCTGTCTGCCCGGCATCGTAACTCACCACCAATCTCCCCGCTCCAATCTCGCTCTGGGTGTCGACTGCTAGCAACTGAACCTCATCCGAGTGCCTCGAAAATCTCCTCTCGATTGTGAGGGTGTCGTGGTGGCAGCAGACGATCGATGAACCCTGCGCATAGAGGAACATGGACGCCGTCGCGGCGCAAGGTTCGAAGTAGCGCATAATGTTGGGCTGCGACATTGTGAAGTCCTGCATCTCATTGCTCCGACCCCTTTGTGACGACTTCCCGGAGCTGACGGTAGCGGTTCGGTTTCTCGCCGAGGAGGCCATGATGGCACTATATCTGTTTTTTTTCGGATTACGATCTGGGATCCGGTGTGATGTTAGTCGGCAGGCCGCATTTGGGAAGTACAGCTTCTAGGCAGGGAGACGGCTGCAGTTTCCTGTACACCGGCAACCTCTTAAGCCCTCTCAACCCAAGAATCAAGTGGGCAAAGGTTTGTGCGACAAGCCTACTCACCAATCCGCGGCTATCACAGCACCGTCCGGCTGCTTCGTGGCGACGAACCAAAGGCAGTCGGGAAGCTACACCTCTTCCACTTCAGCTATCACATGAAGCACTTCCCAATGTCCGTTCCCGGACCGACTGTCCTTCCACGTTCCAGGGTTCCAGACTTGCGGGATGCTCTTCGTAAGTTGTCTTGGGAGTAGCGGTATCGGTTGCTTGCTGTCGTGCTACGGTTGCTGGTTGCGCCGTTGCACTTTGGTGTCTCTCTTTTGCGGCGCGGGGTTTCTCTCTTGGTTTTTTGGGGGGAGGGGGTATTCCAGCGAGTTGCCAATATAGGCAGGACAGGAAAAGGGAGGAAGAAGAAAAGTCTGGGAGACGGCGTGTTAAAGACGGTTAACACTTTGTCGGGACGTGTTGGGGAGAAGAACACACTGTAGCCGCAGACGGAGGGTGTGAAGCGATGCGGTTATATCTGCTGCTCAAGGAGGCGTTTGTTGGACGGGTAGAGAGATCTAACTGGATAAGCTCTACTCGAGGGGGTGTGCGGGCGCTTGTCTCGCAGAAAAGAGCTGTCAGCGTGTAGCACAAGTTGGACGCTAGAAAGGAATTTCTTGCAGACGACGAAGGGGAAAAGAAAAGGGAGAGAATCAAGAGACGATGGAAGACAAGAGAGGTAGGTTACTGCTCGAAGGGGGTGTGAACGGGGTGTGATGGAGCCAAATAGGAAAAGAGTCAAGCAACATGGAGCAAGCATGGCGCCTAGGTCAAGGAGATGACATGTCACTGGACGATCAGTCTTGACCATAAAATTAGAGCTTCTCGCTGAACGGTCGAGGATTCTGGGAGCGGATACGTACCGGCTCATCTGGACGAGCCAAGACGCTGCACGGCTCTGGAGACCAGACCGGGGTGCTTGTCTTCGAGGGACCCTGTCAAGCCAGTGGAAGGGGACGGCGCAAGGTGGGCAAGGTGCAAGCCACCGCGTGCCGAGGGGTCAGAGTTGGGGGATATGCAGCAGGCGGACTGGGGATCATGGCATGGTGGAGATGGTCGAGTGGGAGAAGCGGCCTGGTTGGGCGAGCTGTCGAACAACGAGGCAAGCAGAGTGTATCCGAACAGGGCAGTACATCAATATTTTGCCATAATTAGGCCGTTGGGCCTCCTGCTGCGCGGTGCTAACCCATCTGTTCTCTCGCAAAAGTCCTGCTTGCAGCAACTGGCTGGTTACTTCTTCTGCTGCTGCTGCTGCTGCTGCTGCTGCTGCTATTTGCAATGCTTGCTTGTCCTGCGTGCGTATGTGCGCGCGGGGGCGCAGGATTATCGGCCTATCAGATTGAATCGCTTGCTCAGCCCGGTCCGACTCCCCCCCAGCTGTTGCAACGGTAGCGCTATCGTCTTGTTCAAACGGTCTATCAGACAGAAGAGGAGCACGATGAACCAACAGATGGAGAATCGAATTGTATGGTACTGGAGTGGCAAGTGAGGTCTGAAGTTCGGCGGCTGTTCTCCAGCAAGCGTGTCTCGCCTTGAATGTCCCCGCTCCGCCTTCCACTGATGATTTGACTTATTGCCTCGCCGTATCATTGCAATAAGTGGCCAGCTAGAGGAGCATTGGATGAGCGCCAAGGTACCTTACAGGACTGCTGTGGAATGTTAGATGGGTGGTATGTGCACAGAAGGACGAGTGGCATGACTCCCCTCTTCTCGGCGGTGGTCACGGTGGTGAACCCTGGCACAAACCGGCTTGATTCGCCTCCTGGGCCATGGATGAGTAGCTGCTAGGAGTCTCGGATAGGTTCGTGGACGGGCTCGAGAGCCTATCGAAGGCGTGGGAAGCAGTTTGGCAGAGGGGAGGCCGGCGTGGGTAGAGCGGCGGGAAGTGAGGAAAAGAGCGTGGTTGGGGGACGAGGAGAGCGCTCAGGACCTACCTGGCTGCAACTGCCTGCACCTGCCTTGCACCTGCACCTGATTGCTGGCGAAGCACGGTACGGTGGGTGAGGAGAGAGACGGAAAGAGGGAGGAGACTAGAGGAGGAAGTCGGGGTCGGTGGACTGGCGACAGGGAGCCGGGGTTGAACCATCTACGCGCCGAGGAAAGGGTGACGGCGCCTACGGAACTTGCATGGGGCCAATCCGGAGCCGCATGTGCCTTGTGTTCAGCAGGTGCATTGCAGGGATCCCCATGCCGCCTGATCTGACTGGTTCGTCGCTTTTAACCTCCCGTTGGGATGACCCACATCGACCCACTCTGTGGTAGTCGGTACGAACCAGCGCCTGCTTTTTCCGTCCTTATGGCGGCAAAGCTTGAGGTAGCCGCTACTTCTACCTCTTTCCCCCCCCCGTCTTTACCACTTCTCCAACCTCACCTCATGGGAAGGGCGACGAACAACAGCGGACCGGTTGTGCTTCATTGCTAAGTTGCTTCTCCCTTTTTCTGTCAACCATGGCACGTCTACCTGCCTGGGTAGACATGCTAATTTTGTTTGCTGGATTGCTGAATCACATAATCCTCCGGCCATCTCTGTCACCCCATGCCCATTATCAATGCCATTGTCTCTACGGAGTACTCATTCACACACACACACACACACACACACACACACACACACACACACACACACACACACACACACACACACACACACACACACACACACACACACACACACACACACACACACACACACACACACACACACACACACACACACACACACACACCACCAGGCCTTTGTTATCGATACCAGGAACACGGCCAATTCTTATTGGCAGCGTTGGACCGTCTGAGCCGCAGACGGTTTGGTTTCCTCGTGTGCCGGGGTCTCGACCCGGACGCCACTCGTCTTCATCCTTCGCCATCGCCCTCTACCGGCGTGGGTCTGGAATCACACCTCACCGGGCCGGCACACAAGCGGCCACCATCCATCACCGATCCCCGCTTCTTCTACTTGAAGCTCGGAACTCTGTGTTCCCTTCGCCCTGTCTGCACATGGATGGGGCAATTCAACGGCCTGGCAACGTGCAATGGCTCCTCCCTCAAGCAGCCCGCATCCGCATTTGCAGCCCCAGGAGCGGATGACCAACCAAACAGAATGATTCCAAGGATTGAGGCTGCAGCAACACTGCATTTGTCCGCCGTTAACTCTTTTGTGCTCGCGGGTCGATCGCTGCTACGTTCAACACTATGCACAACACAGACACCCCCGCGAACCTGATCCGTATCATATAGAGCTTTGGTCCTCAGAGTTCCGGTCCAACTCACCTACCTAGACCACCGTCGTCTGGCTATACAGGGCTGGTCTCTGTTCAACGTATCTACGGGGTTGTGGAGACCCGGCCAACACTAAGGGCTATCGCAATATCCCACCCATACCATGAGACGCATTGCATTACATCACCTTGGTTCGACAAGCTGCAAGACATCCGTTTCTTGCCTCACGCAGAACCAAAGGAAAGGACTTTGCTGCAACTGTCAACCTTTTCGTCGGCCTCCTGCCCCAATTCGCTTTTCGTCCACACCCATTCATGCCAATGGTCCCGGCCTGGCCTACCTCCTGGACCCCGGATGCCACTTCCACACCGATGCGCCTGGAAAGCCATTCGATGACAGCCCAATGGTACAGGCAGACGGGACAGCCTCGCAAACGGTGCTCTTCCTTCGGCCGCTAGGAAAGCCCGTACCGTTCACACTGATTCAGCGCGGAATCGCACCGGTCTCTTCCCCGTGCATGAATGAAGCACACATTAAGGTATGGCTGCATGTTGAGAGCAAGGTTCAAGCCACGGCCGCCTCGTTCTGGAGTCATCGTTTGGAGCAATTGCTGAGCTGGTGCCGCATACGCCAGATACGTACAAGGTAAAGTGCCCTCCCTCTCTGACACCCCCGCGATGCTACCCCGGAACGGGCGGTCAGTTGCCCCCGCTGCAACCATCTTGTTTCCCGTCCCTCACTTGCTGTGCCGGCCAGCTGCTTGTTGAGTACCCAAGCTCGTTGCCCGTGTCGTCAGGCACCTAACATGTCAGATTTTTTGACGGTTTTGGCATGAATGCAGTACCCGACGCCTCGTATGATGCTGTCCTACCTCCGATACATCTGGCAACGGCTACCGTGATGTTCAAAGCTCTATGAGTGACGCGCCGAGATGGTGTTGCAAGATTGTTCCCCATCAGGAAGTCAAAGATTTCTACCACATCTACTGGCAACATCTTTGGCCGGAATGGCCGGGGCCCCTCGATATCAGACGCCACAATATTTGCGGGCATTTTTGGCTGCCTCATCGAACAGCAAACGAGCCCGACTTTCCTGCCCAATTGCAACTCAATGGGGACCATTGCTCGCATCCCGGGTGTGCCCCAGAAAATGGCAAAGACCGCAGTGTATTTGATAAGTTTCGTTCGCTTCCGAAGATGTGCGTCTGTAAGTTGACGGGCACATCTCTGGTGACCCCTGTCATGTCGTACACCACCTTGGGCGCCGGTAGCAGGGGTAGTCGCTTTGCCGTTGGGCTAGCCCTTCTAGCCATCTGATTTTTCGCATCGTCTCTAGTTGAATTTCACTTCCGCTTTGATCCCCGGGGCGGGCCTTCAAGGAGGGAGCAACTGAGGGTGGGATGGGTGCCCCTGGCATGGGTACCCAAACAGACAGTCGCTCGTCAGCTTAGATACGCACGCGTATTCCTCAACTCTGTTTGGCTCGCCCTCCTGGCCGGTAATCAACTGAAAAACCGATGATCGACGCTCATCACACAGTCCGAGCCTCAGCACGGTCCGATTCCTGGCTCTGTCAATAGGATCGTGTTACGCAGCTTCATCGAGCTAGCATACTGCGGCAGGCATGCTCCCACGCGTCGTGATACCACGGTGATATTCATGCTCGGAACGCCACAAAAGGCATGGCCAACCCGAAGGAGCGAATTAGCACTGCACAGAATGAATGCGTTGCGATGATGAGCGAAATGCGCCTCAATCGATGGCGACGAGAATATCAAATAGAGAACCCGACCAAGCCAAGCCGTATGGAATGGACTGCCTCGAGTCTTTGGTCACATTTCATTTCCAGGACTCGTCACAGTCGCAGCTTGCCTGGAGATGCTTCCTTTGGAGGGCCATCGCTAGGGGTCCCCCCCTGGATGCTTGGCAACTGTCGGCCCACGCACATACAGAGCACTACTGCTGCTCCATCTTACATCGATCGCTCAGATCAAACTTTGGGATCTCGCACGCCTGGGAAGACGTCCAGGGCCAACCACAAAACGCCTGCGCTGCGCGTGTCACTTGTGCCATTGCGATCGACGACGGCGCTTTCGTTGGGGCACCACGGCATTCGCATAGTTTGTGCGGTCCAAAGCGCATGATGCCGTTGCGACGCTGGCCTATGCCTGCTCATGGTCGACAGCCGTGACCATCCGCGGTGCGCCCCATGGGAAGAGGCAGCGGCAGACTGGAAAGCTGTGCCATCATCGCGAGACGGTTTCTTGGAACCACCCGGCACCTTGAACAAGTGATCACCACGCCTTTGGAGCAACACAACAGTCTATCGATTGCGACAGCCAGCAGTTCCTTGTGTACCGCGCAATCCGCAGCGTGTCCGCGTCAGTCGAGAATGCCTTGTACCGTACCGGGGTTACAGAGAGTGCTGTGCGACGAATGGGAGGCTGCTGTGCCGCTTTGGCGTCTTCATTGGCAGTCAGCCGTCCCTTGCAAACGGCCGCGAAATCGTCGATAACTGGCCCTCACGAGCGCCTTAGTTACGAATTGGAGCCCTTCCACTCCAACGTTCGTCGGGGAGAGGGGCGCGAGACCACGTGAAATTATTTTTCCCGGAACCTCGGAAGGGTAACATATTTTCCGCTTTTGTGACAGAATCAATGTCGCCAGATTCTCTGTGCCTATCGGAAAGCCCGCGTCCCGTGACAGTGAGTCGATGCGGCCCTGGCCTTGGCCTCTCTGTTTACGAATGGAGTGAAGGCTGTCTGCTCGACCATCGCCGGATATTTTGCGAGGAAAAAGTCCATCTTTGGGCTTCCATTGGAAGACTCGAGGCGTCGCAGTCAAGGTAAGTAGCACACCACCCTGTAGCATTACAGAACTTGCGCCGTGAAGGAGCCTGTCTAGCTCTCGCTTACCCCTGTCCCGTCATCCTTGGTCAGCGGGGGGGTGCAATCTTGAACTGGCTTTCTCTCACTCTCACTCTCTCTTCCATGCTCAACCGCCCCAAACAGATGGTCGCAGAGATTCGAAGACGGCAAACCCGTGGCATCGCGTAGCTTGAACCCGATTCTATCTAATAGTGGGCAGAGACACGATCATGAGTGAGAGACCCCGGCTTCCTCAATCAGCCCGTCCGATCATCTCTGACTGCAGCCGTCTGCAGAGATCATCACCGAGGGGATCCTTGCTCATCTCTTCATGTCTAGTTGCACTCGCATCTTAGCCTCGTCTTTTGCTCCTGGCCATCTGGCAAACGGACTCAGATCTGATAATCCGCCTTTTTTCTTTTTCTTTCCTCCTCCTTCTTCCCCCTTGCAAACTTGGGCATTCATTCACAGTTGCTGTCGATGATCCGAGTAGACACCTAGATATGATCGGCATGTCCGCGTTGCGCCGACCTTCTTGGCCGCGGGGCTCCTTCAAGACCCCTGGGAGGGAGAGAAAAGGCAGCCGCCGTGCCGCCCAACGACCCGCATACGGCCTAGGTGCGTGTGATTCGGACGGCGCTATCTGTGACTCGTTGGTTCCCCCCGTCCCGCCACCCCCCGTTTACGGCCGGCACGAGCCATGAGCGCAGAGGCAATCAACCGCAGGCGACGGGCACGCTAGGGCTAGCTCCTCACGCGCGCAGTGCCATGCGGAAGGGGGCGGGGTAGGGCGGTCTGTTGGACTACAGAGGCGAACGAACAATGTCATCTGTAGCTGCGTGACGGGAAGGGAGACGGACCGGGGTGGGCGGGCGTTGGTTTGCAGGCGCGAGAGAAGGATTTGGGTGTCGTTGGTGGCGTTCGAAGTTTGATTGACTTACATAAAGGGCGGGAGAGGATGTGGAAGCCGACTTTTACATCACCATTGCTTCCGTATTACGATGCCGGCCTCGACGCGATTCATGGCAGGAGATCTCCGTAGAGTGACTACCACTTGTTGAATTCAGAAGAGCGTTAGGTGTTGTAGCCAAGGGGGGGATATGCGCGACTCGGTGCGAACGAAACCGAATTTTCTAGGATCTGTACCAGCAGAGGGCGGGCAGGAGGGGAAAACAAGAAGAAAAAAAATTAGACCATAGGAGGAGGAGTCAGTTGGAAGCGCTGGGCAGCGCGGCGGTGAGCGCAACGAGCGACGTGATGCATATCCCGTGGTCATGTGCCCTCGGACAACGTGTGTGAGCGGATTCCTTTGGCTGGGGGCCGGCGGTTGGAGCTGTCCCTTGGGGGCGAAATAAAGAAGAAGAAAAGAGGTTCTCGCCTGCGACGATTCGTGCCACGATGGAGGGGCGATCGTTAAATGACTCTTTGCTTTTCCCTCTTCCCGTTGGTGAGACTGCCAACCACCTGCCCTCCCCGCCGCCGCCGTCGCCCAGCCGTTGACGGGCACGTGGTCTTGTGCACCCTGCAATTCGGGAGATGCAAGTCTGCAAAAAGTCGGAACAGACGTTCGTGGGGCTGGGATGGACGGACGATTCTTTCGTCATGTTCCCGTTCCTGAGAGACACGCGGCAAGTCGTCTGCAAGCTGGCGTTCATGCCCGCGAACAACGAATCGGTGTAAGTCGAGTGGTATTGGATGTCTCACCCGGGATTTCTGGAAGCATTGTGGGGGGGGGGGGGGGGGGGGGGGTTTCTATATGTTGGTATGTCGGTGTGGTTTAAGAGGCAGGGTGCCTATGCAGCGCCAGCGACGCACGAGTCGGTATGGGCGCGCGATCTCGTATTCAGGCTCGGTCTGCGAGGTTTCCGTCTTTTGCGGTATCGGAGGGCTTCTCGCGGGTCTACACCGGCCATCACGCACCGTCCGCAAACATCCCTGGTCTTCCAAGAGAGAGAGGGAGCGAAACCTCGGACCTAGATCTTCCCGGATCTTGCTGCAAGACGGAGCCCGCGCATCGGTGTGGGCTCATTCTTGCATGCATGAGGTGCAGCGGCACACCTGTTCCCGTCGAAATGCCGGCGCCAACATGAGAGACTCCCGTACCACCGGCACACTGCCCGGGCCGCCGGTGCTCCACTTGGCTCCCGTTCCGCATGTGTGTGGGGCCCGGAGGGGTCTCAGACAGGATCCGCCCGCCCGGTTCCAACAGCCCTGGGCTTGTTTTGACAACACACTTGTGGGAGCGCAAAGCCTGGTCTACGGATGTTGATCTCTTGGCCTTGAGAACCCGGGATGGGCGCACTCAAGGGAAGCTACGAGACAAGAGTAACTGAGGTTGCTTAACGCGGAACACCAGCCGTTCCTTTGGAATGAGCCCCCGGTCCCCACACTATACCGGATACTCGGGAGTAGACCAAAGCTTGGGATTCGGACTCTCCAGCAAGTGTAAAGGCCCAAGACAATGTTGTGTACCTAGAAAGTTGTTTAGGAACTGAGAGCTCCTACCGAGATAACAACGGACTTGGTTGTGTTTGTATTCTTGTTTGGAAAGCAAAAGTCAAACTCGGTAGTATTCATTCAAGCATTATGTAGAAAATGTGAACTGGCCTGGTTTCTGCTCCAACCCTAATGCGTATGCTTGTTCCAAAAGTAGGATTCAGATGGCTGGAGTACACCCATACTAAAATCTACGAAAATCGGCTCCCAGTGGACCGCGACTGCTGTCCTATTTTGTCATGGTGTGAATAATCAGGCTGCCTGAGATTCGTGATGATACATGATGGGGACAGCAGTGTTGCTGGGTTCATGGGCCAGGTCAGTCAGTACGGTCTCTGGCTTTCATTTTGCCATGCTTCAAGCCAACTTCTTCAGCATATATCGTTACTCGGGCCGTGCCACATACTCCCAACGCAATAGACTCAACATTTTGGAGATTGTAGGGACATCAAAAGTGAAGATATAAGACCCAATAACCCCAAGTTGTATCGCACCCGTCGAATCGGTGTGGGAAGGTCGTGCCACGGTTGTCCCCTTTCGACTGCGAAAAACGAAACGAGTGGGCGTTACAGCACACTGTAAGCATATGCCTTCGCAAAGGATGACTTAACGGCAATTCCAATCGAGGGGAATACAAATCCCATCGCCGCGAATATGCCTCCTCGCGAAAATTCATTGTGAAGTGGCAGTCTAGCTCCAACTCAGTGAGTACCTGGACCTCGATCTGAAGTATTCTAGGAGTTATTGGAAACCCCGAATGCTAATGTATCTGATACTGAGCACAAAGTAGACTGAGGGCAGTCACGAATAGGTTTAACGCTACTGTGAGACTTGAATAGCCCTCGCCTCGTATTCAAATCATTTGAAAAATATCTCCAACATATTCAAAGAACTCTTCAGGTTTCAGTTCTTCTAGCAATCATCTTGGACAAGTAACGTTCAACATCGCCCCTGTCAGTATCCGCCGAGTGTTTTGCGGTAGACAAACTACTCCCAAGGGGCTTAGCTGTACAGGCATCTTATGACCCGTTTGAACGTGTTCTCGTTCTGTAAGCACATCCACTGCACTTACACGTCGCTCGCTGTCTAGGCTAAGACATCTAAAAAAATTGGGCATTCGACCGGAAAGTATTCCAGGACTCGTTTGATCTCGTCGAGAACGGCCTCGATTACTTCATTCCAGCCACCGAGCCCACAAACGCATAAAGACCAGCGGATGCGACAATCAGAGAAATACCAAATCCACGATAGAAAAGCCAATGAGCCAAGCAACACGCCCACTTACTCACGGAAACTACATAGTTGGGCTTACGATGTTCGAATCTACTCACAAGGCTGACAGACGGATGCGTGTCCTGCACGCTGCTCTGGAAGGCGCCGCTCAGAACACAAAGACCAGGAGTTCGAGAAGACGACGAGACCCAAGCGACCGCTGCGACTGTTCCCGGGCTTTCTATGAACTATCTGCGCTACGGTGGCTGCCCTCGCTGGCACACGTACTGGCAGGTTGAGATGCTAGAGGCATGTGAAAGATCCACCCGGGTGCCTTTTCGCGGACATTCCGCATTTCCAGCAGCAGGGGAATCAGGACGCAAGTTGCTGTGAGAGGGCGAATGCGACAGTTCCACTTCCACCTTTCACTTGACCCCAAGAAGCGCAAGATGCCGCAAAACTTGGAGAGAAACCTTTAGGTATGCAGAACCAGCCACTTCGAACCTATGGCACTAGATGCCCCTCTACACACCGACAAGGCACATAAGTAGAACCGAAACGGGAAAAAGGGGCTCGCCACAAGAATCATCAATTGTATGTCTTTATGCCTTTGAAGAGAAAGTTCTAAATCGCCGCCCCTATTCTTTCAGAGGGAAAGGCATAACATTCTAGATCGCAACTAAGAAAGAGAAGAAAAATCCAAACGCCGGTTGGGTGTGCGTAACATCATTAATACATCTGGCAAACCAAACTGTGGGGGGAGGCGGGAGTGGAGTGACCAGCACCAGACAAGAGAAAGTAAGAGTGTATGTGAGAGAGAAAAAGCCAGTGATCGATGTGATGTGAGACAGCCATTTCCCCCCAACCAGAAACCGACTTCGTATAAGATGGCCCTCGCCATCTCGTAGCACGGAACTATTTTCTGGGCATTATCCGCGTATTAAGAGTGGAACTGAGCGTCCCAGTGCTCGTTCTTAATATTCATGTGTTCCGGCATCAGGGACCCGAGTGCAGGCGACGCGTGCATATCGTCAGTATGCCCTTGGACGTGCTGGTGATCGCACAAGACGCCGACGCCAAACCCCTCAACGTCGTAGGCGGCGTCGAAGGCCGAGTAGATCGGACTAGGGGCCCAGGTGCTGTGGTCGTGGTCGTGCTGGAGGTGGCGTTCTTGATCATGGGCGCAGGACATGGCTTGAGGAAGATCGAAGGTCGACTGAGCGCCCATTAGGGCAGCGGACGGGCTGAACTGCAGGTTGTGTGGTGCCGAGAACATGTCATCGCTGCAGGGAGTGAGCATTCTCGGCTGGAAGGTGGGTTGGCATTCCGTGGCGGTTGGAGACGCCATGGACGTTGGTGTGAACTGTTGCCGGTAGGAAGGTCGGTGGTGTTCCTGTTTGACCCTGACAGGGGACCTGGGACGGGTCTCGGCGTGGTGGCGTATCGACTCGAGCGTCCCTGGTTCGGGCTTGACCCGCTCGTTCTCGGAATCCTCCTCCTTTTTGGGCGGTTTCTGCTCCTTTTTGCTTTTCGTGACCCGGTTTTTGTTCGCTGCGGCAGCTCTGTTGCGCTTCTGAGGCTCGAGGCCCAACATGGCAGAGCGGAAACGAGAGTATCTCATGCGAGCAGCATGGCCGTTGGTGATGGGCTGCGCCAGTATCGGATCATGGGCAACGGCATTCCAGTCAATCTGGACAATACGAGGTGAGCCAAGGGTCGAGGGAATGGGCCACCGTCATCAGCACTCACATCTTTCAAGTTCTTCTGTTTCAGGATGGCGAAGAGAAACCTCGTCATCTGGTTGTCCGTGTTGGAAGACATGTTGGAAGTGTCGATGGACCTGCCACCTCGAGCTGTGCAGGCTATGAGATGGAGGTGAAGGTCGATAATGAGGCCAGTGAAGTCGAGGAATAGGAGCAATTTGAAGTGCACAGCGATGGCTGCAGAAGCTTTGGCTCGGCCCAGTCAACCAGCACACAGCAGGTAGGTATGGAGGTGAAGGGAAGGAAATGAGTCACTGTGAAGATCGGTGAGGCAAGGCAAGAGCCAAATATATGGCGGCCAAGTCAGCAGGCTGCGATGTGGAAATGGTGCAACCACTGGGAGCGATATCAGTCACCTGTCGGTGTGGGAGTTCAATGAAGGTGAGGCGGACAAAAGAGGCAGACAAGGAGGGATTCGCCAGAAGTCAGCACAACCACCCCGGGACATCAACGGTAGTTATAGGTGCTTAGGAGGGCCTTGGACTATGGAGCTAAAGGGAATGGGATATGCAAGTCGGCTTGATGCCGTTCCCACCCCCTGGGGACGAACTCGATGGGTCAAGCAGTGGCAGCGCTTGTGGGCGGGAGGAGCGCAGCGGAGCTTGATCAGTACAGTATGAAGAAGAAGAAAGGCGAACGAAGATGCTTTCAGGGAAGACGCCGCAGCGCTTGGGCCGACATTTTATCGAGGTGTAAAAGTGGCAAGCCCCCTTGGTTGAGACACAAGGAATCAAAATAGTCCCTTGTTGCCTGGAGTTACGGGCCAGGCTTTGACGGGGACGCATGGCCTTGAGGAGGGGGGGCGTGACGTTTGTGAAGGGGGTGGAGCAGTCGTAAGAGGGTGGTGGTGGTGTGGTAGAGGAGTAAGTAGCTCAAGCTGCATATGCATGGCATCCATGATCGGGACGGACGGTTTGAAGTTTTGATAGTAGCTTAGCCGAGTACTGATGAAATGGTGGAGGGGGAGGGGTCGAGGTAGCGTAGGTGTGTCGTGTCGCGGCGCGCGGGGCCGTGTCATCTCTTCTCATTCGCGTAGAGTGGCTTCTGATTTCCCTAGCTTTTTTCTTGACTTTTATTTCATTTTTTGCAGATCCCCTCCCCTACACTCAGCCGACGAGATGGAGTCTACTTGACTCTGCTCGACGAATGATGGATCGGGCGGGAGACCATGAATTGCGAGGCGTCCAGGCTAACGTGTCCACTGACATGCAACCACTAATTGATAACTGCGACTTGCACTCGCACGCAGGCAGAATCGACTCGTCAATTGACACGTACAGCTTTCGTGATGCTGGGGTAGGATTTTTTTACCCCCTTGTCCGTCAAACAGGCCACCCCCCAAATGCAAGATCCAGGAACGACCAGCGCACCACTTGGAAACGGAGCAGGGATCTTAATGGCATGAGACAGAAACGCGGTATGGGGGGCGTGTGTGTGTGACTCATCTCTCGAGTAGTGTAGCGTTGTAAATGGAGGTGGTTGGGGCGGATTGTCTACGTCCATGTTGCGGCATCCGGTTCGCACTATTCATTGGCGGCCCTCCCGCACCGAGTCGTCAAACAGACTTGGGCCATCTTTTGGTTGACGAACACACTTGTGACGACGCAGAAACGCCTGCAAACACGTAGGTAGACATGTGTCCGTATTGCGACATATATGTCCTGATCTTGTGCCTGGAAGGGTGCCTGCCATGTTACCTAGGGAAAGAACCAGTATTGAGGCTTGCGACGACGGACTGCTACGATGCAAGATACGGCGATAAATGACAAACAGAGTTTGGCCCGATTTAGTACCCCCTGGATTCGTGCTTCAGTCAATCATTGTGTCGTAATTTAAATCTCGTGTCTGGGCCGGGACATTTGTCGGACGCTGGTGACGTGAGCCGGCGAGGGGAGGGGTCAATCGAGATAATGGACCAGCCTAGCAGTTGATGGTCGAGATGGTCATTTGACGAGCAAAAGCCCTTTGGAGGTCGTACGAAATTGCAGCGGAATCAAATGATGTACATCGAGGCCGTGAGACGGAGAGTTATACTGCGAATCGGCTGCGTTGGTGTCCTGGGCAACACGCGATGAAGTTGGTGGGATACGGTGAGGTGGTTGGGAGACGCGTTTCTCGCGAACTCTGAGAGGGGCACTGTGCGACCGAGTTTTCGCCAGGTCGCCACGAAACCACGTGATGGGTCCAGCCGCGGTCACTATTTGCACCGTGCGTAAGACCCGCAGGCGAATCCGTGGTGGCTGCCTGAGGTCTGGTGGCATCGGAGCTCCACACCGACCATAGCCGGTCGAGAGCTGCGCCGGACGCTAAAAGCAGCGTCGGGGGTGACCTGGATGAAGAGGGATGAAGGGGCCTCCCTGATTGGCACCCTCTTCAAGCACAGCAACTTTCGTGACATAAGAGATTGAGAAAAAGGTCTCAATG
Organism: Colletotrichum cereale; assembly: GCA_034509685.1. Classification (NCBI taxonomy): domain Eukaryota; kingdom Fungi; phylum Ascomycota; class Sordariomycetes; order Glomerellales; family Glomerellaceae; genus Colletotrichum; species Colletotrichum cereale. The sequence continues at coordinate 67,613 of JASUDE010000079.1, read as the reverse complement.
AGTCCATGCTTCTGAACTGCTTGTTCGAGTCTGAATTAGTTCCGCCCAACCTAAGTGTATCGCCAAATCGGCTTGAGGCGCACACGGAGCGGATTGCACCATCGGGTATGTCCCGAGGGTGACCTCCCTTGGACCAGCACGAGCATCCGAGAGAGCTCTCGAAGTGACGATTGCTCGCCCGTGTCTTACAATCAGGCCCTTGACAGCAACGCTGTCTCGTCCAACGAGTTGTCTGCAAGCAGGCCAGAGCCTTTAATGTCTCAAGGATTACATAGGTAGTATAAAGATAGGCCATCCCTCCACCAGCTGAAAATACGAAATGAGTAAAAAAAGGTTACTAGACGAGATGCTCAGTAGCCCCAATGATTGCTTTCTAACGACATGCAACTGCGCCGGTGTTGGAGCAGCAGATTGGATCCGAATTGGAGAGAGCTGCATGTTTCCCCCTGCCAATGGTGAGAGTGCACTGGCGCTGGCTGGGCCAGGTACCTAGGTAGCGTCCACAGATAGCTTAGCGGGAATTGTCCACATCCACTGCTGCTACACGGTTAAACGTCGGACGGTCGCTTCTGTGATGGAGGGAACGGGCCCGCCACAGTCCCACCAGCGTCTCTGAACCTCGAAATATCGAGGCAAATGACAGGTCGATAACGATGTTTCTCGTCCAAAAAGTCCCAACAGTGTATCAAGACATTTATACAACTTGTATTCCTCATATTTCCTCCGCTGGTAGGTCCTGGAGACTAGTTGAGCGCATGTATGCAAGGCAAACTGTTTCTCGGTGAATTGTTGAACCGTTCCGAAACCACTTTTTCTCCAGTGTTTCCCCCTCGAATGGAGACTTTGGGGACGAACACCTTCGGCCCCGTCGTCAGCACACTACCAATTTCTTGTCTTCGACCGCGATAGACAGCTACCAGCTCATCCACTTTCAATCGTATAAGTCGCGGTTATCATCGTCGCGAACCCTCCACCCCCTTCGTCGCTGTCGCCATGAACAAAAATTGGAACGACAGGGCCGACAAGGACCTTTTCTTCACCATCCTCTCCGTGAAGAACATTGGCGTCATCAGCGGTTCGGAATGGACCACCATCGGCAACCACATGCGCACCCTGGGTTATGGCTTTACAAACGAGGGCTGTCGGTAAGTCTGCGCTTTATATCACCGTCTCTCACCTTTTACGCCTGCCTAGCATCAACTGCACCGAAATTAAGTGCTAGGCTGAGGACACATTTGTCTTCTCAGCGCAATTGCACCCGCTGTTCTTCTTCCGCTCTTTCGCCCCCCCTCTTTGCGTTCTTCCGTACTATCCTTATCGTTTTCGCCCTTATCTGCCCGGGCCTCTTACTAGCTGTCTATACCGCCGGTCATGTTGCAAAAATTATGAACGGAGGGAACATTGAGGAATCGATGTAATTGCTCTCGCCGGCTCTCTTTATTGGCTTTTCCTTTGCCCTCATCAGGGCCATTTCCCCTCATTTCTCTTGTATGCCTCTTGCTCCTCCCGCCTCCCCTGTCCCAAGGGCACCTCCTCTCGCTCTGTATGGTTCAGTGAGGCATCTTTCGAGACAGCCCAAAGACCTCGACGGTGGAAACATGTTGACTCTTTGCCTGCGCGCTGTCTTCGAGTATATCCTTCATGCCACCTTGTGTTTCACATTAAGTAGTCGTCAACCAATATTTGACACCTTTTCTGAGCTGGGCTATCTCCACAATCAGCGTGTTGCGCAATCATTTGGTTTCGTCTCATGTCGTCTGTCACCTCATTATGCAGTTGAGGCTCCACCACATCATCTCGATGACGACTGACAGTTCACAGGCAACACTTCCAAGGTCTTCGCCGTGCCCAACACAAGGCCGAGACTAACGGAGGCAGTCCGGACAACCCTCGGAAGATTGATCCCACCACAAACCCGATAACCCGTCGTCCTGGGCCAGGTCGCGGAAGGCCCAAAAAACAGCCTCAGCAGCCTTCGCCGATGCAGCTTCCTGCTCTTCCTGGCCAGCCCGCCCAACTCGTTCAGCCTGGACAACTCGCTCAGCCCGCTCAGCCCGCTCAGCCCGGTCAACTCATTCAACCCGGCCAGCCAGCTCAGCCCGGTCAACTTGGATCTGATCAAGAACTTCAAGCCGATCAACCTGCCCAACCTGAACATCAACCCGAACACCAGCATAATCATCAGTCCGATCCCCACCAGTCCGATCCCCACCAGTCCGATCCTCACCAGCCCGGCCCTCATCAGCCCGATTCCCATCAGTTGGACCACCAGCCCGACCATGATCAGTCCATTCAAAACGACCAGTCACATCAACAATCATCTGTAATGAATGACGACATCGGTGCTTTACCCGAGTCCTTGGACCTCCCTCTCAAGGATGACCCTCTCGACATATCCCTCAAGGAAGACAACGATGACGAACAGGACGGTCACGATGCTAAGAGAATCAAGCTCGACAACCCGCCTGAGGATCCCTCCCTTGTTGATGATGAAGCCGTATTAGCTTTGGCCGCCCACAGTGAAGCTCCCTCCGTCGATGGCTTCGCTTCTGAGTATCCAACAGCTGGTCTAACGGGGTCGGATCCGCACAGCTTCACTTACAATGACGAGACATAGGATAGAAACCTGGCCCTTTTGATGGTTACTGGCATGGCTCAGAGCTCAGGAAGCGGCAGCTGTATGACTCAAGACTTGCCTTCAGAGTAACGGGGCCAGGTGGATTGATATTGCTACCCCGAACCAGTTTTATCAGGTCAAGGCGTTGTGCATCAAAGCGATAGCGGCATCAGGAGCGAGGGTAATGAACACGACAAGGTGCTTGGAGTTTGGGTTGATTGCGTATTTTCTTATTTTCTTTCATTAGTCATCATTTAGCGTATAGCGTAGAAAGAATCTGTGTCGGGCTGGCATTGACCAAACGTTTCTGTCGAGGTTAGAAGTCTTCGACAGGAGAAGAAATACACCAGAATTGCTAGCCACCATATGTTGTTTCATTCTTTGAAGGCATTCGCTATGCCTAGTCCTGTCTGCCTGCGCCCAGCATCGACAATTTGCTTTCGATAGACCCCCCTCCCCCCCTCTCTGATATTCTACCATCGTCCTTCAACCGCCCAACAGGTTCTAAGAAGTTTCCATAGGGTATAGATAGATATGTCTTCGACGTTCTGCACCTGCCACTCTGTGTGTTCCCGTCTGATGTACTCGGTTGTCTTATATTGTCGTTCAGACTTTGCTACTATCTACATAGACTGAGTAGGCCGGGCGACTGCCGTCAGGGATCGGCCCCACAATGAACGGCGCCTCCGAGACAGCCACGGCCGCCAGGCTTCCGTGACCCTCCATGACCCACCGTGACCCTCCGTGACACTCCATCCCGGCTCATGCTCCGGATTGCTTCCTTTTCAAACCAGCGGCTTTCTCTTTCCCTCCTCGGGCAAAAGCTACATCTATCCCACACATATTTTCCTCCTCATCACCAACTTCCTTCTTTTCAATCTTCAACAACTGCAACACTCCCGTCGCTTTCGGTCGTCATCAGAGCCTCCTTTCACGATAACATTAGTCTCAAGAAAATTGTCGCAATAACACCGCCAAGATGTCCGAGAAGCAGACTGTCGGCAAGTGGAACAACCCGGCGCTCCTCCACAGCTTGATGCTCGCCCTCTACGGCCAGCTCCAGCTCAAGGGCAACCTCACCAAGGAGGTCAAGGACGCGATCGAGCAGAAGGTGCATCACGACGGCTTCGAGGATGTCACCTGGGAGTCCATTCGGTAAGTCTATGATATTTCTTTGGGTTCTCATCTGGTTCTCCCGGTGACGCACTCTCGCTGTGAAATGCGTGTTTGAGACTGCCTTCTTGACCATCGCCCCTTCTGCGATGCTGCCTGGTGCTTTCTGCAGCTTCTACGCCCTTCACCTGCCCTCCTTCCTTCTGCAACTTTCTTGCTATCACCATTTTCCCATGGCCTATAACTTCTTCTTCCGCGCCTCCAACTTTCCATCGATGATCTGTTTTCACCCTCTTCTCTCATCCCACTCACTCATCTTTAACCACTCCACACCCACGCAATTGCAAAGTACATGAACATCGGAGCACAAAACCTCTTGTTTATCATTACCACGAACAAGATGTCTCGCGCGACTATAAGTGGACTCCTGAGGCGGATCAGCAGATCCTGGTTGCCATGGTCAAGACCATGACGCCGAACGCCGAACAGTACTCTGCTATCATCCAGGAGCTTCACACCTACGGCTACAGCTGCACAGTCTCTGCCCTCAAGTGCGCCTTCCTTTACTCTCCATTTTCCCTCCTTGCGTTCCTGCCTGCCAAATGTCCCCTCCCCCCAGGCGCCCCGTACCTGCCCCTTTCCCACGAGACTGACTCTGTTGATCCCACCTCACCCTTTCCCTTCTTCCAACTCCCACCGTCCCGCACTTCTTCCATCACAACATATTCTGCCATTCATTATAACCTCTACGCACATTCTCATACACCGCCAACACTCATACAAACATCATTCGCGATGGCCCCAGGCACTGTTTGGGATGACAAGACCCGATCCGACCTGCTGGTCGCCTTGCTGACCGTCAGCAAGCCTTCTAAGGAAGATTGGGATCGCGCTCTGGCCGCAGTCCACGAAAAGGGCTACACCTACACCGCAAGCGCTGCCATGTACTTTCTGCCTTCCCCCATATTGAGATCAGAACTTCATTATACCTACTATCGTCTCCGTTCCCAGTTTGCACCTTTTTACATATATGCATGGAAAATTCTAACCTTTATGATAGGCAGCACATTCAGAAGTTGCAGCGCAAGGAGCAGACCCCTGGTGACAGCGGTGAGACCAGCGCCACTCCTGTCAAGAAGGGCGCCAAGAAGGCTCCTACCCCCCGTAAGCGCAAGACTCCGGTCAAGAAGGCCAAGAATGAGAGTGACGCCGAGGATGATGCGGAGCAGGAGGAGACTCCTGCCCCTAAGAAGCCTCGCACTCCCAAGAAGCCTAGGTAAGCAACACCATGGTTGTGATCATGGATCACGCTGACAAGGTCCATACAGCATGAAAGAGCAGGCCGACGAATTCCTGGACACCGACGCCATGAACGGTGACCGCTTCGAGCCCAATGATGTCGAGATCTAAGTTCGACTTGCGCGTCTCTGGCTAAATGCAACAACCCTAGCATATAACCGTTGCGCATCGAGGAGGACACTTGCTTTTCTGGATGATGGCATGAAGGTTTGGAGGCTTGGATGGATGATAAGTTGGGACGACAGACTTGGATTGTGCACATCTTTGGCATCGGTACAGATGTTGCCTCTTTCTCTATGCTGTGTCACTCATAATATGCCATTAGTTGCCTAAGGTTACGGAAAAGTTCTATTGGAATCGAGAAACTCTGCTTGCTTTCTCCAACTCGGGGACTTCTCCCTTGGACCAAAACTATGCGGTGACTGATATTGACAATGCCCGTTTCCTCCAGTACTCATTGCAACAAAACTCATGAGGTTTTTCTTAGCCCTCTATCTTCAACTGTTTGGCCGTCAGCTCAAACATCTACGCTTAGACATTGTGCCGCCAATGAGTCGCTCAACAGAACAACAGACGTCACCGAAGTTTCAACAGTGAGGAACCGATGACGGCCCCAGACAGACCTCTCTATGATAGAGACTAGCATCAACTCATGTCAGGCGAGCCCAGAGTCTCATCCCGCCTTGTCATCCTGGTGCTAGCAGAGGCAGTCGAGTCAAATGTAGGGCTCATCCAAGTCACATAATTCCCTCGACAACCATGGTTGGGTAGAATCGCATCGCAAGTCGAGGGATAAGGTCAAACAAGACGCCCAGCTGGGAAGGAGAAACGACTACATGGCACTAGTTTTGACAACTTAGAGTGTCATGACCAGTCCTGCAAAGAGCAAGTTGATCTTCTTTACCCAAAACTGACAGCGTCCTTAATCCTACAGCTTGACAGAATCATGACTTGGCTTATAAACACTTCAACATAAGGTTTTAAGTTCGTCATAGCAACACACTTTCGAGGGAAATTTCACTCTGCTGGCCCATTCGGAGGATCCGCCCAAGGTGAGTTGAGCCAAGTTCAGCTGATAATAATTCCCTTTCTGTTCAATGACACCCAGGTGGAAATCTATCCTTCTGTCATATGAATCACCATGCTTCTGTTATATCTGATGCCAAACCCCCTATGAACTCTGTCAGAGACTCGTCAAAATGGGTGCCCAGATCTTCAGATTCTGCTTCACTAGTGCTTGGTGATACCAAATTAATTCTATCATAACAGTGGTCTTTGTGATGCCAGTGAGTTGCGACGACGATTCTGTGAGACTTCTCTTCAGACACTTAGCTCCAGGTTTCTCAATGGAATTGTCACAACTCCTTTGAAGCAGTTGTAAGGACCAAGCCCTCTCGCCGACTCCAAAGCCTCTTGATCTGGGGACAAACGTGCTTGCTCTCACCACATTCACGAAGCACTCCTTAAGGCGGGCACATATACCAGATATGCCAACCTCTTGAGGTGAATACAAAGTTTCATCACTCTCGCCAGTCCTATCAGAGACTTGTGAAGCATGTACCCACCACGTCTAAGCTTAACATACGCAATCCTTCAACTCACTAGAGATTTGAGTCAAGACACTTCCCACTAGTTGCGTCAACCCCTTGAAATGTGTGTACTACTTGATCCCTCTCGCCATTTTGGTTGTAACTGCCTCGATACAACACGGCTACATAACCGGGCACATCACCGTGTCAACCCCATGTCCCATCCCCGGCTTCACAACACCTCTCGCCAGTTTGGTCAGAGAACTCTTGAGGCGAGTGCCCGCATTGTTCAAGCCTACCTCTTTCCTCATGTCCCCCGCCAGCTACAAAGACCTTTCGCTCAAGACCAAGCTATTTAAACCATCTTCCTCTCCCCCTCTCCCTCCAGAACTTCTTCCTCTTCAACCCACACTCATTCTCTACAACCACTCAGCCTACAATCGAGTCCTTCAGCAGTTGAAGTTCAACATCAATAGCCTCGCTATATACAGCAAACAGGTATGTGTACTCATGTTGTCTTACCTATTCTGACCCCAACCTTTTTGGAATCTCTCCTGGTCATGATGATCATATTGCCCCTGAAAGGAAGCTCGCCATCTTGGCTTCGTGTTTACCATCATGGAATGCTTCATGTTTCTTCACCCTACATGAGTGAAACTCACTCTGATTTCATCTGCCACAATACTATTTTGGTTTTGTGCCAAGATGTCACCTTCGCATCACCCTGCGATTTATTTCCCTAACCTTTTCCACAAATTCAACGTTTTCCACACTTTAACTGTCATAGAAGGGCTTATAGTTCCTTCAACTTGCTTCATACTCCTACTCTTCCTATTTTGCACCCTTTTTGTCTTCATATTCATCAGCTGTATCATTAAGCTTACCTGTCAGACAACTACTGTATCCCTTTCTGTGTGAGTGAGCGGAAAGCGCGTGACATCCCTACTAACCATCTCAGAGTTACTCAATTCAACAACATCCATCATGGCTCCGAACGCCTGGAACGACACCGCCGAGAAGGACCTGATCTGGACCTTCATCAAGGCCTCCAACGGTGGCAAGATGCCCAAGGCCGACTGGAACCTCATTCATCAGATGATGACTGCCATGGGCTACAGCTTCACCGTCAACGCTCTCAAGTAAGCTTTCTTCCTTCTCCTAGCATATTCACCACCTTCTACCTCCTCAATACTTTCATTATCCAGGGCAAGGTATGAGACTAACTGCGCTTTTATCTATAGCCAGCGCTGGTCCAAGACTATCGTCAAGAACTATGGCAAGCGCGCCGGCAACGCTGCCACCTCCAGTGCTCCTTCTACCCCTTCCACCTCCCGTAAGCGTGCTGCTCCCGGCTCTGGTACTCGCGTCCTGGGAGCTCGCGGCCGCCGAGGCAACCAGGCCGCTCATGAGATGGCCGCTGGAGCCACTGCTGTCGACAACGGCCAGGACGACGACGAGCCCGAGCTCGATGACATCAAGCCCAAGGCGAAGCGCGCCAAGATCTCTAACGATGGCGCGGTCGCTGGTCTCAACGGTCAGCAGATCGACCTCACCAACGATGCTGATACCGTTCAGAACTCCCAGCGCCTCGCGGATCTCTCCATCAAGGATGGAATAAAGGTCGAGGGCCGTGGCCGCGATCGCAGGTATGTCATGTCATACATCATCTCATTTCCTTTGCCTTCGTCTTAAGCCCTCATTCCAATCTCACTATCTTACGATGGTTTTGCCATTTTCAAGGAGCCGGAAATGTAGCATTTGCAAGCTTCCTAGCCCCTTTTGCGTGGCCTGATATGCTACCCGCCATACACGTGGACAACATGTACTGACATCTTATCTAGTATGACTCTTGCTCCCGTCGGAAATTCCGCTGCTTACTTCAACATGTCCGCCAACAACGCGGGCAACGCGGGACCCTCCAAGCATCGCACGCTTGACGATTCCATCTAGGAGCGCGTCGAGGCCCGCATCACCGCCGACGCCAACCATTTCTAAGACGGGGCGAGAGATGGCAGTTTGCTACAGAGACTGAGAGAATGTATCGCTTGCTACTTTTCTTCTGTTTCCCCGCCCGCTTTGCTTTCCCACCGGCAGGGGGGGAGAAGGAGACAGAAGTCGCAGAACAAAAACACCTACATACCTAATTCTCACGTACTGGGCAACGGGTCAACGGCCGGCGGTTGTGGACAAGAACTGGCTTTTTATTCTTCTTCGTTCTTCAGTCATCGCGCAGCAAACATCGCTCAACTCCTCGCTGCTATTTTCTCTTTTACTTTTCGATTTTCTGATTTGTTTCCTTGGCTTCCGTCACTCTCCCTTTTCTCAACCGTACTTTTCTCTCTTCATTGCGACAACCTGACCGAACTGATACGCCCTGTTGTGGCTTGGTTTTCGGAGGCGGCATAGAGAGGAAAGAACCGTGGACCTCGCAAGAGAGCCCGGGGAAAAGGGGCAAGGGCCAGCAGGAGGGGACGGAAAGACGGACGAACGGTTGAATTCTGCAGAGAAAGGGCTTTTGACGTTTGTGAGTGTTTCTTGTGGCACGGAGTACGGAAGATGGCTAGCAGGGCTCATCGCATGGACATCGGAGAGCGGGAAAACGAATGGCACGGATGAGAAAGGGGGCAGGAGTTGTTTCCTGATACCCCCGAGATGTGGCGAGGCTCTATGGGGAGCAAGTTGGCAGTTGTCTCTGCTCGCTTTTCCCTTCTTCGTATAGAGCTCTCAAGTAAAAAAAAGGTTTCTCAACTTCGTGTCCCAAATTGCAGAGTGAGATGCACCCCCCGCAATTCGATTCCAGTGTGGACCGAGACCAGTTAAGGCGCAAGCGTACCAGCCTGTTTGCAGCAACGGTTAACATTGTAGCAATGGGCGTCGCAGATTGATGTGAACTTGGAAATCTCCAGACAGTTGACTTGGATATTGGTCATCGCCCACTCCAGCATGGCTATTCAGAGAAGCAAGGGACTGGAACATTTCACGCAAAAAGACACTCGCTTGAGATCTCAATCATTCTTCATATCTGGGAATCTAACCGCCTTTCGACTGTCCCCGATGAGGCCCTTGTAATTACAACTATGCGCCCTGCGTGACTACCCAGCCTGTCCCTGAACGCCATTGGCCCGCCCAAAACATGTGAAGTTTCTTGTCGAAGTCAATCACTCGATGCCGCGAGGCTTCGGACCACGGCTGTCCAGTTTGCGTCCCTCGTTGGCACCCTTCTTCTCAGGTGCCTTCTCCTTCTCCTCGGCCTCGCCCTTTCGCTTGCCTCGCAGGGTTTGTCCCTGGCCAGCAAAATGCGGGCGGTTAGCCTCTTCCTTCTCGCGCTCCTTGTCGTCATCGGTCTTGACGGGCTTGATCTCATAGCCAAAGAAGAGCTTGTTGGGAGGCAGACGGAGGGGCATGGGTCCGTTCGTCCGGCGTGGCAGGGGCACAGCAGCAGGTGCGTTGGCTGAAGCACCAGCAACGGGGGTTGCAGGCTTAGGCGTCGACGTCTTGCTGCCCTTCTTGTTAAGCTTCTGTCCCTCGCCATAGAATCTGGAGGCGTTCGTGGTTGCTGACGGGGCAATGGCGTTGTAGTTGATGGACTGGGCCATGGAGCCCTGGCTGTGGAGCAGACCGCCGGCCGGAACGCCGCCACGCACGCTCCTCGGTGTGCTGGTTCCGCTTCCTCTCTGCTGCTTCTCGGGCTCGACATAGCCGACTGGCGCGGCGAAGTCGACCTCGACATCCGTCTCAATCATACAAACACCCATTTTTTCCGTCTCGGGCTTGACCTCGAGGACCGCCACATGGTAGATCTCGTCGTTGTACTCGAAGTTGAAAACGTCACCCTTGGTGAGAGCGGCAAAGTTCCTAAATGCCTTCTCCAGTACCGCCCTGGGGTCGCTGATGTCGAGGAAGTTGGTTGATTGGGGCTGCAGCTTGACCAGCTTGGCAAGTTCGAGGGAGGTAGTCTTTATCTGGATCATGTCGCCGACATCGAGTGAGAGAGTTTGCATCATCTAGTCTCATGTGAGCAACGCCACTCGCACAGCGAATATTAACTCAGGAGGAACCACGAACCCAGTGGGGTAGGTAAGCTCTGCCCTCCTCCGCAACGAACTCGAGCACACCAGCGTGCGAATGCTTTCCCTTCTCGCCATTTATGATCTCCATCAGCAACGGCCACTGAACATGTAGCTTCGAGACCTTGTCCAGGGCGGACGGAGGCAGGAAGATCTTGGATCCATAGTTGAGGTCGGGTCGCTCGGGGCCGGGGGCCATGACCATGGGGTAGCATCGGTAGTATTCATCGAATCGCTGGATAATGGGCCGCCGGCCGCCGCGGGCGAAGTTATACATGTCTGCTTCGTTGGGGTCGAAGCGATACTGGAGCTCCACGTTAGCTTGGTGTGAGGAGGTGCACCGGACCGCTAGGGTAGCTTACCATCTTGGGCGGTTTGGGTATGTGTGCTTGGTGGGAATGAAAAGAGCAAAGGCGGGCGTTGCAAAAGCGAGTAGGAAAAGCTGGTGAAGTATCAAGCTCTTGGATCAAAGTAGGTGGGCTGGCATGGGAGTTGAAAGAGGCAGCTTTGCCTTTGGGGAAAGGAAGGAGGACCCGCGGTTTACGTGGGGCCGAAAGGCAACTGATGAATGACGAAACCCGCTGGAAGTTCGGTAAGGTTCCACTAAAAATCCCATGCCTGAGACCCCGGACGGTACTTTAATGCCCTTGCACTTTGTACGGAGCATCCAGGTACCCGCTCCAGTGAATTCTAGGAATTGAAGGTACTTTACCTACCTTCTTCGAGCTGCATCCAGCCCATCTTGGAGCTCTTGAAAGACAAGCTCATCCAGCTTGCCAGCCTTACCCAGCTCCCGTTTCTCGCCCACGCATCCTATAACTCGCCATAGACAAGGCCAACCCAACATGTCTTCAAGACACTCGGCAGCGCGTCCCAAAAGGGCCGGCGAGACATTCGCGCGAACACATCACCACGACGCCGAAGACGACAGCCACGATTCCAAGAAGCTCAAGTTCGACGTCCGTAACCCCTCTGCGCTGGCCCCCGACGCTCCCGAAGAAGATGCCATCCTCGATGCCGACGTCATCGGCGTTGGCGCAGGTGCGACCAAGCGCGGCGCCGTGAACCTCGACGGTTACGACAGCGACTCGGACAATGAGCGCAACTTCAAAGCGCGAGCCGACGAGCGGCACAAGGGAAAGAAGGGTGGCGACGCCGACTTTTTCGATCAACTGGACAACTACGATGCCAAGAACAGCGACAGTGCGGGGAAGAAGGGGGGCAAGGTTAACGAGGATGACGAGGACGACGACATGTTCGCTGCAGGCGACGACGAAGAGCAAGAAGAAAAAGCAGCGCAGGAGGGGGTCAAGCCCTCGGGAAAGGACAAGGCTGTGCGCTTCCTCGATGCGGAACAAATTCTTGGCCAAGAGTTGAAGAGCAAGAGCGGAGGACAGATCCGTCTAGACGAAGAGGAGAGCAGCGATGATGAGGCAGACCGGGATCTGGCGATCCAGGAGGAGGGCATTGACGAGGAAGTCGGCCTCGGCGGTCTTAAACGCAATGCTCCCAAGGTCGAAGCCTTCAACATGAGGGAAGAGCAGGAAGAGGGTGCCTTCGATCAGGACGGAAATTACATCAGAAAAGCGGTAGACCCGAACGCGGTGCACGACAAGTGGCTCGACGGGTTAAGCAAAAAGGATCTGAAGAAGGCGGCAGAAGCGCACGAGAGGCGCGAGGTTGAGGCGCGGAGGCTACGGATGGAAAACGACGACATTCTGACGACGGACCTGCTCAAGGGGCTCATTGTCAGGTTAGACAGGGGCGAGACGCCGCTCGAGGCCCTGGCGAGGTTAGGCAAGGGGCAGCCGAAGCCGAAAAAGATACCTAAGTGGAAGCTCAAGAAGCAGAACAAGGGCGCCGAGGAGGCCATGGACGTCGACAAGGAAAAGGAGCTCACCCCCGACCAGCAAAAGAGGAAAGAGGCCATCGAGGCCATCACGGACGCGGCGGACAAGCTGCTGAGCCGAGACCACGCCGAGATTTATGACCAGGAAAGGGAGGCGCTCGTCCGCGAGTGGCAACGGGAAACAGGCGAGCAGTGGGTCGAGCCGGCCAAGGAGGGTGTCGGTGAAGACCTGTCCACTAAGATGTGGGAGTTCCGGTGGACGGACGGGCGCGACAATGCGGATAAGCAAGGGCCGTATGACGGGCCGACGATGAAGGCATGGCAGGACGCTGGGTACTTTGGAGAAGGCGTCGAGTTCCGGCCAGTAGGCGACGAAGGCTGGACCAGGGTCGCCACATTCGTATGAAGGATCCTCTCGGGTCAAGGCGCTCACAGGGGACACCGAAACGTAATGAAAACAAAATGAATCAAAGAGCCTTGCGATTCCCTGGCATCGTCGCGATGCTACCATTTAAACATTTTATGGTACATGATCTATCTCACAGTCCCAGAGGTGGTCACCTTATTTTCTGCCTTAAAAAATAAACAACGCCAACTCGTCCAAGACATTTTACCGCGCTCAACTCAACTCCATCGCATCGCCGTGACCATTCGTGACGGTAAAGTCGACGGCACCATCGTTGCCGATCAGGCGCTTCTCCGAATCGGAGACGAACTTGACGCTGCGGGCCGGGTCGTAGAAGAGCGAGAAGCTCCGCTGGACGTCGGCGATCTCAACAGTCTTGGCTCTGCGCTTGGCGCAGATCAGCTGGGACGTCGTGATGAGATTGCTGGCGTAGCGCAGGCCTGCCTCCTGTCCGATCTTGGTAAGCAGTGCCAAGGCGTCGGGCGAGACGTCGACCTCCTCCTCTTGGGCTCTGATGGTGAGAATCTGCTTGATCTCGTCCTGGTTGTACGTGTTGGTGTGGATGATGACAACGCGGTCGAGGAAGTCGAGGGGCAGGCCGTGGGGGCTACGGTAGTCCGTTCCGCGGATGCGGGAGTTGCCCCTGTTGCTGGCCATGATGACGATGGGCGCAAGATCGTCTTCCAGCGCACGGTTGATGTATGAGAAACACTCGATATCGAGCATGTGAACCTCGTCGATGAACAGAACACCAGGAACGATCTCGGCCTTGCCCTCCTCCTTCCACTCTCCGACCTTGGTGTTGATCTGGTCGCGGATCTCGCTGCGGATCTCACCAGTGTCTCCAGAGAATAACGCCAAGAAACCTTGTGTCCTCGAGTTGATGACATCGATCTCGTGCAGCGTCACAGTATGAACCACCTCCTTGCGCTTCTGCAGCTCGCCATCGGGGCACTGCAGGAACTTGGTGTCGACGCCCATGGCATCGTAATCGCGCGAGCGCGCGTAGGATCGGCCGAGCTTTGTGATCTTGCCCGAAGACTTGTCGATGGAAATAATATCGCCGGCCATGACGCGCTCCTTGGTCATGGCATCGATCATCTTGGCGCCCATGTCGTAGACGGCCTCCATGTCGGTTGTCTTGATCGTCAGCTTTCCCTGCTTGGCGCCGCCGGTGACGCTTCGGTCGATCTGAATTTCAACGACCTCGCCCTCCATGATTTCGCTCTCTTCTTTGATGCGCACGCCAATCGACTTTCGGAAGGCTTGTGTCAGGGCTTCGGTCTTGGACATTTCGAGGGAGAAAATTTCGGAGGATGCGAGGGACGTGAATGGGACATCGGGTCCAAGGGACTGAGCCATGCCCATGGCGATGGCTGTCTTGCCGGTACTGGGGGCGTACAGAGTCAGCAAAGTAGCCTTTCGACAAAAATGCGCATGGTAACCAAGTCTCACCTAGGGGGGCCAGCAATCAGCACGGCTCTTCCAGCAATCTTGCTCTCCTTGATCATCTGTAGAATAACGGCAGCGGCTTTTCTGGCCTTTTCCTGCCCAACCAGACCCTGCGACGACGCTCTAGGCTCCAATGTTGTGCCGTCAACCCCGAGACCGCGAATGTGGGAGTGAGCTGCAATGAGGTTGAGCCCTCTGAGCTCCTTGCTCTCGGAGACGGTCATGACGGGCTGCGGGTTCCGTCAGCATGAAGGGCAAAAGACCGGGATGAAGAAGACAACGTACCGCAGCCATCTTGGATGTGTATTACAGATCGGCTCGGGTCACGAAGGTTGCAGATTGTGCGTTGGCAATTGACTATTCTGATGGAGTGGAAGAGGTGTCGTATTGGTGTTGGTTGATGAGGCGCAAAGACACTTCGTCGGCGGATGGGTTGCGATCAAGGCTGAGAAGCTGGGCGCGTTCAGAAATTTGGGAACGCGCTTACCTCAGTCTGCCACACACAGAACGTGGCGCGGCTAGCGCTTGAGCGCCACAGTAAAGCCCCAGGCATTGTGGCACCTCAGTTTAAGCTACAGTTCTAAGGTTTCCCAGATCGATAATCTCATGGCAGTATTGATACAGCGCTGATTAACTTTACCACAGCCAGGTGACCCAAGAAGGTTAAATTGAATATTGTGCATGGTTCGGGAACATCATAGCCTAAGTCAACCAAGAGCACAGCTTCTCTAATTGAGGTTTGTTCCACGCAATTTAGGTCCGCGCAATATTCTCTTGTTAAGCGTATGACAGACAGGTGTGCCAGGAGGGAAGGGATGTGCAAAAAAAAAAAAAAAAAAAAAAAAAGATCTCAAAAGAAAAAAAAGTATAATGATGAAAGGATGAATGGACGCACCTCTCGATATTGAGAACTTCAGGTAGCAGCTCAATGTAGTTAAGGAGAAAGATTCTAGCACCAATACATTCCTGTACATGACAGGGTAAAGTACCTGGGTACCTGGCTCTAAGAGTGGACGAGGGAAAAACGGTTGGGGCGATGGCAAACAAATATCACATATGTACTGCAGTAAGGAGGCACAGTCCAATAACAAATCAAGGCAAGAACAGTTGTGACACAGGTATCCCCACCATTACCTGCCTTCGCCGGCTGTCGTTGGACCGGGTCTTGTATCCTGCTTGCCGGACCAAACAGCTAACATGGACAACAAACGATCCGTCATCAGCCAGGACCCCTCGATTTAGTGTAGCAAAATACCTAGTTGGACGACGCGCTAAGCTACCTATCTACCTACCTACCCACCCTTGCCTCCAGGTACCTAGGTAGGCATCACTCAAGAAGAACCTAACCCCTCCATCGCCAATCGCAAGGGTACGTAGCGCTAGCCGTGTTATTTGAGCCATACGGATACATAAACCAACATTCGATCAGAAACCCATTTCGGGTCGCCGCATGGTAGCCAGCACACTAGCCCCACTTTTAGTGCTTCCCAATTTAGGTATTTAGTACTGCGTTATTCCTCAGTAACGGAACCATGGAAAAAGAAAAGTAGAAGAGAAGAAGGAAAAGGAAAACCCGCTATGAAACCCCTCATATTTGTTTGATGCTAACTGCTCTTGGGCCCACTCGCTGAGCTTGGCTACCGACAAAGTCACGTTCATCTTTGCCTGAGCCAAACAACCAGGAATAGCCCATCTGAAGCTACAACACACACACTGCCACACCTGGTCAAGGAGGCCCCATCTCACTTCTAACCCACAACCCACCCCGTCCAGAAGCTGGAAATCCCTTTGACACTACCTAGTCTCTTGGGCATTAGCAAACCGGGGATTGCCCCATTGAGCAGGCGGGCCGTTCGCGCAAGGAAGACCACACGCGACTGACCGCCCAACTGCAGGGTTTCTCTTGCTCCAGGAATCAACCATTTTAAAGGAGCAAAAAGCTCGCCCCCAAACGGTGACCATTCCCTGCACTGCTTATCCCTCCGAGCATTGCATTCACGACGACGACGACGTGCCCGACATCCTTGTCTTCTCCTCCCCACAATACCCATTTTTATCTCTTGCCTCTTCTTTTATTCTTCACCCTCCTTTCTATTCTCTTTTGCCTTGCGTTGAGTCCCGTCCTCGACCCCTCACATTCACTCCAACACCTGCCTACATACAAGCCCGGAGTACATGACTAAGGAGATGGCCGCATAGTCATTAAGACTAGGTAGCACTATAGTCCGAGCTTCGTCTCAACATGGCGTACAGGCGTTCTGACCCCAACGAAGGTCGTCGCGCCCGCGATAGATTCGACGGCCACTTCGACTACCAGAATCGACGGGATGGTGAAACAGATCGTCGCGACCGTCCCCGCGATTTCCGTCGTTCCGGCTCTCGCTCCCTCTCTCCAGACCGAGAACGCAACTACAGAGAAAGAGAGGTCGAAAGAGAAAGGAATCGTGATCGACCAAAAGATTTGGAGGATACAAGACCCCCGGCAGGGCCCCGAGAAAATCGCCCCCAGCATCGGAACTTCTCATCGCCGGTACATAACAAGTCGAGCAACTCAGGAGATCCACGCCTCAATCGGGGCCCAGAACCACGTATGACTACTTGGACATTTCCCTCGAGAGTACCACAGCTAAATTTTGGTGAAAATAGCGCCTCGAAAAGCACCGACGATGCCGACAACGCCAGCATCTCCTGCGCTGTCAACGCCGCATCTGGCGAATGACTCATCATCCATGGCCAAGATCATGAAGGGTCTACGACTGCTCTCGCAACGAAGCAATGAGCAGGGTGCGTTGCAGCTACGAAAAGACGTGGTCGAGGCGCGTGCTCGAGCTAGGGAAAAGGAGCACGCTCAGTCGCATCCCAAATATGCCGAGTTTCCGTCCTTGAAAGACTATCATCGTAAGCTTGAGAAGAGGGACGCCGAAGACTTGGATGCATTGTGCAAAGAAGTCGCTATCGCAGACAAGCAGTGGTTCACTGCGGCCGAAAGGTTCGCCGCGACCTTGCTCCAAGCTTTTGCCGAGCTACAGCAGCAAGGACAAGGAAAAGACGGCCGCTCAGCCGTGCCCGGCTCCGAAAACCTCGAGACACGGCTTAACTCCCGCATAGATGCGCTTGAAAAGCAACACAGAGAAGAAGTGGCAAAACAAAAGAAACAAATAGAAGACCTTCAAAAAGGACTTTCGACCGAAACAGTTCAGCGTAAGAGACTGGGCCTCGAGAACGAAATCCTCAAACAGAAGATCCAAGACCTCTATAAGCAGCACATGTCTTTGACAACCAAGGTCGACAAACATGGCACGTCCATCGAGCGGTTGCGAGAGGAGCAATTGGAGGCAGTGCCGCTGCCTCCAGCAACGCAAATAAGTACGATTACCTCGGAAGATCTGACCCAAGTCAAGACGATGGTAGACCAATGTCGAACCGAATTGACCAACTTGGAGGTGAAAGTGACGGGACACGACCACAAACTCGGCGAAATGGATGTCGATCTCATCACCGAAGGCTGCTATACCCTCGCGGCCACACTTCCACGACTCGAACAGAGCGCTAAGAGGGCCGCAGATGACATTTCCGTGCTCCAGACAGAACACAGTAAGCTCGGAGCAGACAACGAGAAGCTCCGGTTGGATACCGATGTCCTTCAGTCTGGAGTCCAACAGCTTCAGTCAGGCACAGAGCAGCTACGGTCCGACGCGCGTGTGGTCCGGTCAAGCGTGGAGCAGCTCATGTCCGACACTGACCAGCTGAAATCCGAAATGACACAGCTCCGTTCGGGTACAGAGGAATCGCAGCTGGCCGTCGAAAAACTGCGGTCAGCCATGCAGAAACCGCCGGCAGGGGACTCGTTCCTTCCTGTTAAGACCTTTACCACCATGAATAGCGCCGTTTTCAAGACCTTCAGTGGCTGGATTGACGACGTAAAGAAACGTGTTGATGCGGTAGAGGGCTCGATCCCAACACTGCAGACCGTCTCGAAGCAGCAAAACCACCATTCCTCGCAGATCAAAGCTATACAAGACCAGGTCAAGACACTCGAGAAGGGATATGGGCAAAAGACGACTCGCAGCTTGGAGAACAGCCGCGTACCCACGCCAGCCCCTGACCATAGGGATGATCAAAATGAGGGAAAGTGGAAGGAGCATGATGCGCGGCTCAAGGCTCTCGAGGCCATTTCTAGAAAGAGCCCGTACCGTGCCGCCAGCGCTGCTTCGGAGCCGACGGATGCTGTAGACGCATCTAACCACGGGCGTACGCAGACAGAGTCGATGAAAGCTGCGATTGAAGCGCTGAAAGCTCAGGTGGCGATGACGGATCAAAGCATCAAGGCCATATTCGAATCGGTCAGGCTCACGAGCGAAAGCCAGGCCTCGCAGGCTGAACGGACCGGCCATCTTGAAAATGAGGTGTGCGCGACAAGCAGACGATTAGGGACTGCTGAGCAAGCGCTGCAAGCGGTCGGAGAAGGGTTTGACAGACGACTGGACTTCATGCAGCAGAACTTTGCGAGTCTCGATTCGCAGATGAACAACCTTACAACAGAAAACCTCTTCCAGGCCATTATGCAATACATTGACAGGTACCAGCCTGGCGATGCAGTCATCGGACACAAGGTCGAGAGAATATTTCAACAGATGACTGCGTACGAGCAGCGACTGGCAATGCTGGAGCGGCCAGTGGCTTCAAGCGAAGAGTCAGCAAACAAAAAACGTAAGCTTGACTTTCACGCGGGACAGGTGGGCATGACGAACGGAAGGCACTGAGGAAGGGAATTGAGGCATGCCTTTCAACTTGTAGTGTGTGATAATATCCCAAAAACAAGGACGGCGACGGCGCATCGGGTTGGCTTGAGATACCAAAGTGTGTTATGCAGCAAAATGTAAATACCTTTCTACCTTTCAGACTATCAATGATTGACAAGTCTCTGCCAATGGTTCGACTACTACCTACCTTATATAGGCCCTACTATTTAGGTGCCTGCCCTCGAAATGTGAGTGTTGGCAAGGTTGCCGGCACGGTTATCATGAGTTGTACACTTTACGCGAGCCAACTTTGTACAAGATTGTTAACTTTCTGCCTTGCCATCTCTTATCGAGTTGCCTGGGTAGGTAGTGGTTTGGGAGGAAACCTGGGCAGTCAACGACAACACATGAATGGTATTCGTCCTCACCTTGCAAGACTGGGAAGAGGTGTTGGCTCTAATCATCAGTTAGCACAGACTCACACAGTATACACAGTCTGAGGCGTCCCGCCATAGACATACGTTGCTAGCACTGGGCAGATCCGGCCATGGCACGTGTATGGTAGTAGGTATCGGGCAATTTCTAGTAGCACATCCATCCTTCCTGAATGGCCGACCCATCTCACATCCGTTGCCCTCGCTCGTTGGATCAATGAGGGGGTTGCGCCGCAAGACGTGGACCACATGAGCTGTGTGTAAGGTATCTAAGGGAAGGTAGCTCAAGGAAAGCCCCTCCCTTCCAGTGCGCGCGCCTGGGATGGCGCCAGTGATATATAGTGATTGCCAACTAGGTCATCTCATACCTAACTAGGTAGGTAAGGTACCTAAGGTACTCTTCAGTCAGTGCACCATGCCAGTCCAGAGGGACAGCGTGCAGTACGTACGGTATCCGTACACTAATCACCACGCTACCCAGGTACCTAGGTACGGACAAGGTGCCCAAAGACCAATCTCGGCACCACCCCTACCACTGTACCATGCAATTGGGTATCGATGGTGTAGTCGGGATGGGATGGCTTGGGGAGCAACGCCGCACGCGCCTCACCTAATTCCTGGTTGCTCATCTCCCATCTCCCACCTCGACTTCCAATGGCCATTTACGGATACTAGGTATTGTGCTATCTTATCTCCCTTTCGCATCGTATGTGTCCAACTGCCGTCTGTAGCTTCCATTGGCCTGGCTTGGCCTTCTGCTACGATAGTGCGCGTGTCTTGCCTGCCTCTTCTTTTGCCTTTGCCTGCCCGGCCTCGCCATTCTCTCCTCTCCTCACCTTTTAGCACACCTTTGTTTTCCCCCTCCAAGGTGTAGTTTGATTAAACCTTGGCCTCTTCTTCTGCCTGTATTCGTACCGGCCAAATCCTTCCTTCACTACTTCACCTCGCCTCACCTCACCTGACCTCACTCACCTCACCTCATTCACCGTACGTAGTTGCTCCTGGCTGGGTCAGGCTGGGCATCCACACCTCCATTTTCCCCCGTCCTCTCGATCTCTCTCGCACTGTGACCTGGACCTCCAATCCACGTCCAAATCCACCCATCGTCCACCACGACTCGACCCGCGCGACCTTGACCCTTTCCAATACCACCTCCTACCTTGACCTTGTCCCACCCCGTATCATCGACTTGCGGCACGTCGTCCCGTCCTCAACCCCGTCTGGATCCCGCGCAACTGCTATGCTAGGTCGCTCTTACACCTCTTCGCACCGATCCGACCCCAAACTCGCGTCGATTGACGTGCATCTTTGAGCGCCGCGTCGCTTCGCATTCCATCGCATTTTGCAGCGGCGGCAGGTCACGCTGGGCAATGCGCTGCGGCTCAAATTCGCTACTATTGATGCAAGGGTGGATGTTCGGAACCTGCATGCACCCACTGCCACGACCACGACGTTGACTACGACGTTGACCCCGACAACTACCACCACCTGCTCCTCATCATCCTCCTACCGAACGACCACGTCCACGACAAATTAGCGACGACACCCAACTCTCCACGAAAACCCACCATCTCGCCCGACACCTACATCGCGTCGCGATCGCAATTATTGTACATAGCCACCGGCTGTATCAATCGCCGGTAGCTTGGTCTCAGGCCACCTGATCGCGTTTCCTCCGATTCCTCGCAGAAATACACTTCGGCACTCGCTGCACGTTGTTCAGATAAGGGCCGTACCAAACACCCACGTCACGCTATCACGACATATCATCACCAGCGCCCGCCCAGGGCATAACAACCACGCACCTCGTCATCGGCGCTGATTGACGCCGATTGAATCAATACTCCTCGTGGGCTGCGGAGAGAGCTTTGAGCTCTGCTCCGACGCCCATTCCATCTCCCGTGTCTCCCATCGAAACCGAATTCGCTGTCGCCATCGCGACCCTTTGTTGTTCAACCTCGGCCACCGACATTCGCTATCCCAACAACCACAACAACCCCCATCCACCACCATCGCGCTTCTCCATTCCGCTATTTTGCTCCGCGTCCCCAATCGCGCATATTGCGAGCTCTTTTCCTTCATGCCCCCACGGCATGCAAACGCCACTAAACCATGGAAGCAGCGGCGAAGAAGGTCCAACTGCTGGCCCAGCGCATCCTGCCCGATCGACCGCATCATCTTTCCGTGTCCCCCGACCAGCGCTTTCGCGTCTCGCCCGATCATAGCAAGCTCTTTGAGGAATTCAAGCACCCGCGCCTGCAGTACATGACGCTGCTGTCCGACGCGGACCGCGGTATGCTGCTCACTCGTCCGTACTATGACATGCGCGAGGAACCCCCGAACCCCACCACCCCCAAGGAGCCGAACGCAAAGATGGAGAAGAAGGCCGTGACCAAGTTGTCACTGAGTGATTATAAGAACAAGCAGAAGAAGGTGGCGGATTCTCCTCCCGAACCTAGGACGACGCCGAAGCCCGACATCTTGCGCAAGGAGAAGGAAGCGGCAGACGGTCGAGGTGACCGTGAACCAAAAAGGATGGACGTATACAGGAATCGCGATTTCGAGGCATCAAGGGACGTCAAGGCGCACAAATCGCGCGAACTAACCCACGATGAAGGGTATGCCTTGCATCTGCGCCCCTCCCCTTGCGCCATGACTAGGCGCGCTGACTGATTGAATGCAGAACGGGCAGGCCTGAAACCAAGCCTAGGACAGCTCAAGAAAGCAATGATACCCCGGAGAAGAGGAAACGAACCGCAGATGCCGACAACGAGCTAAGACCTCAGAAGCGAGCGAGACCCGAAGCAAGCACCCCGCTGGACGAACGATCGCGAACACCCCGAGACGATACCCCGAGGAGGAAAGATGTACATTCCTCGCAAGATAGGACACCCCAGAAGGATGGCAAACTGGGCACAAGCTCCTCGTCATTACCCAACGGACGATCGACTCTAAAGTCGGCGCTTGGTTCGGGTTCAGGCGCCAACAAGTCGCCTGCGTCGCGTGCGCGAGGCGACTCTATCAATGGCAACAGGCCGATTCCTTCCGGGAGCAGAGCCAGGGCCGAAACTGCGTCGTCACGGTCAGCAGTCCCGCCCTTGCTGTCTCCCCTACACCTACCGAACGAGTCCGATCCTCGTCCTAAAGAAAAAAGGCGGGATGACATCG
This sequence comes from Colletotrichum cereale, assembly GCA_034509685.1. Lineage (NCBI taxonomy): Eukaryota > Fungi > Ascomycota > Sordariomycetes > Glomerellales > Glomerellaceae > Colletotrichum > Colletotrichum cereale. The sequence continues at coordinate 44,937 of JASUDE010000079.1, read as the reverse complement.
GCGAGCACAACAGACCCCTGAGGTCCCTGAAGGCGGAGCCTCCGCCGCCGCCGCCGCCGCCGCCGCCAATCAAGAGACCAAAATCCCCTCTCGACCTTCCGGAACTACTCTCTCCAACATTGCCTCCGATTGTCGAGGAGGAACTGGCCCGAATGAAGAAGACGCCAACCAAAAGCTCAGCCTCGAGTCAAAGAACGCATCCTCCAGATTCTCCCACAGCTAGCAAAAGACCACATATTGTGGTGAAGGAAGAGGACGAAGATCGAAAAGAACCAAAGGAAAAGTCTAAGGACAAGCCGCGCAGGTTCATGGTGACGCTCAAGTACAGCAAGAAATACAACAAGTCTGTGCAGAGACTGCTAGCACTGCCGCCTAGGAAGGATGTGGTCAAGAAGGAACGCTCAGTGAGTATAGAGCCCCCGGCGCCGCCTCAGGCCCGGAAGCGACCCATCAGCAGTACCGAACATACCGGCGACTCGATCGCGGTTAAGCGGCCCAGAAATTCGGATGTCATGGGTTCATCGAAGCTGGTCGCGCCTTCAACGCCTTCAAAGGCGGCCACGACGATGTCCCGGGTGGCATCGAGCAACTCGGTCAATACCCCTGGAGACGGTAACAACCTTACCCCCGCTGCGCCGCCCTCATCAGACCGCGACCGCCCACAAACGAGAGACGACAGCAGAGAGTCTGCGAATCCGTCCAAAGTTCAATCGCTGCGCGATCGCTGGGGCCGGTTCAGCAAGCTCGGCACTAAGTTGAAGCACGAGCGCGATATGCTCTTGGAGCGCAAGAACAGCGACCGCGGTGCTCCTATATCCGACTCGGACAGCAAGCTCAGCATGATTTTGGGGTTGGAAACCGCGTTGGCATTCATGATCAGCTTTAGGGCGCTGGTCGAGTCAAGGCGAATGGAGAACAAGGCGCAAGACCCCAAGCAATGGGGTAGCATTCTGCCACTGCTCAACGTCATGCGCCACGATGTACGGAAAAGTAAGCCGCTGGAGGCGCTGTTTTGGCAGTTGCAGGGCGTGATCCACGAGGAGCTCATCAAGTGCTACTGGTCGCTGGACCCCGCGTCCCACGCAGTGCATATCATCGGTGCGGAACGAGGCCGGTCGACTGTGTGGAAATCGGCCTTTGACGCCGTCGCGCGCGTCGAGGCTTCGACGATGCGCACCAACATGGGTCCGTGGACGAGCGTGGAGGATGCCGTGGCGTCAGCGCTGAGGATCATGCGCCGGTGGACGCAAGAGGAAAACGTTTCGTGGCGCGCCGAGGTCACTGTATCAGCCGCCAACGGAACGTCGTCATAGGTTGTCGACGGAATCCAGACGCCGGTAGAGGGTCAGGTCGACGAGGGCACTTCCTTTACTGTAACGGAGAGCGCATCGCCCTCGCATGACGCCAACGTCGCGGCCCATAGGACAGGAGAAGGACGTTAGGCATACCTTTACGGATTGTGTTTTGGAGCAGTCTCTGTTATCTCGCCTGTTAGGAAGATGGCTGCGATCCCGCCAGCGACCGCTGTCGTAGCAAGCGTCAGGGTTAATCAAGGGACAGTTTGGGGGGGGGGGTTATATAAACCAAACCGGATTGCGTGAAAAAGAATCGTTGTACGAGAAGACCAAATCTCTCGGGCGAGGCGACAGAGGTACGCATGAGTTTCACTCTTGCGTGTATGCGTGTTCATCAATCTCGAATCTCGAGAACTTTTTTCCCCCAACTCTCTTGGCTTTCAAGCTTGGCGTTCGACGGGATTAAGCAAGGGATCTCTCTTTCTCTCTATCTCTCTCTCTCTATGTCTATGCGTGTGTGTGTACTTTTTTCTTGGTACATAAAAAAAGATATCCATCCCCTCGTGCTCTGCATGTGTGTTTGCGTGTTCAAGTCTATGCGTTTGCTGCCCCGTCGCTCCCTTTTTACTCATGTATCCTGCATCATCATGTCATGTAGAGTCGGGGAGGGTCGGCCAGGTGAGAAAGGGCTGGTTAGATCCTTCATTCAAGGGGCGGCAGGAACAGAGGAAATCCTCATGTCTGCCGGTGAGGGTCGAGCGCGCCGTACAAGCGTCCATCCAGTACGGGAGGAAGAATAAGAAGATATGCCAGAGAAGGACCGGTAAAGACGGTATCGTTCGTGAGACACATAAGGGGAACCCGTCACTAAAGAGCCTCGCCTACTCCAGTCTTTTGCCCCTTCTGTTTCTTGTCAATTGCATATTGACACGGTGATGCGTATGACATGGGACTGGTCAAATCGGCGATCCCGGTCGAGGCGGGATAGAGGGAGGCAAGGAGGGTGTGGAACGACCCCGCACTCGCAACCCCTCATAGCTCCGAGCACCAACCACCATGCAGGACAGCAGCTGAAGCTCCGCAGAGCGATGTTGATACGGAACTTGAGCATCAATAATTCTTCATCGCGTTTCACTCGGCAAATCGACTTCAGGCGTGGACTGCGATGGGTAGGCATAATCTATTTCATAGACGTCATACGGACATGTAGTTTGGGAGTGTTTTTTTTTTGTTTTGTAGGAAAGACACAACCATCATCCTCCCCGGCCTCGGAGACTCGTCGTCTCCATCGCCCTCCCAAGTGAAAGACTGCCCATCATCATTTTACTGCTTTTGTTGGTCGTTGCTTTATCTCATTAAAAGAACCCGTTGGGTCCTGCTTCCTCTCCGCGACGTCCTCATGTGTTCCGCACATTTACTTGGAGGCGTCAACCTTGGCAACGTGGGCAAGGAGGTCGAGGACACGGCGGGAGTAACCCCACTCGTTGTCGTACCAGGAGACCAGCTTGACGAAGTTGTTGTTCAGGGAAATACCGGCCTGGGCATCGAAGATGGAGGAGTTGGGGTTGCCGATCATGTCGGTGGAGACGACGTCGTCCTCGGTGTAGGCCAAGACGCCTGGTATCAAGTTAGCTCATGCTCAAGAGTCATTGTAGGCGGGAAGTAGTAGCTCACCCTTGAGGGGACCGTCAGCGGCCTCCTTGATGGCCTGTTTGATCTCGTCGTAGCTGGCGCCCTTCTCGATGCGGACAGTCAGATCAACGACGGAGACGTTGGCAGTGGGCACACGCATGGACATGCCGGTGAGCTTGCCGTTGAGCTCGGGAATGACCTTGCCGACAGCCTTGGCGGCACCGGTGCTGCTGGGAATGATGTTCTGAGCAGCGGTGCGGCCACCACGCCAGTCCTTGGCGGAAGGACCGTCAACGGTCTTCTGGGTGGCGGTGTAGGAGTGGACGGTGGTCATGAGACCCTCAATGATGGTGAACTTGTCGTTGATGACCTTGGCGAGGGGAGCCAGGCAGTTGGTGGTGCAAGAAGCGTTGGAGATGACGTCGGCGCTGCCGTCGTAGGACTTCTCGTTGACACCCATCACGTACATGGGGGCGTCGGCAGAGGGGGCAGAAATGATGACCTTCTTGGCACCGCCCTGGAGATGGGCCTTCGCCTTGTCGGTGGTGGTGAAGACACCAGTGGACTCAACGACGTAGTCGGCGCCGGTGTCCTTCCAGGGGATGGCAGCGGGGTCACGCTCAGTGTAGAACTTGACCTTCTTGCCGTTGATGACAAGGTCGTTGCCATCCTGCTTGATCTCACCGTTGAAGATGCCGTGGGTGGAGTCGTACTTGAGCATGTAGGCCTAAAGGATGACGAGTCAGTATGGGAACTTGGTTATTTTCTGGTGCTCGTAGAAACGATCTTGTGCCATTCAAATCACCCGGGGCCTCGAGTGAACTGGGGCCGAGAGAGCGAATTGACAACGGTTCTCCTTATCTCATGTGCACTGGTTGTGCGAGGATGGCAGAAAGGCCGCATTGTGACAGACGTGATATCATGGTGGTGTTGGAGGGGTAAGGTGGGGTTTTACTCACAGCGTACTTGGTCTCAATGAAAGGGTCGTTGACGGCGACGATCTCGACGTCGGGGTGCTCGACGGCGTTGCGGAAGACAATGCGACCGATACGACCGAAGCCGTTGATGCCGACCTTGATGGGAGCCATGGTGTCTCTTGTTGTGTGTATTTAGGGTATTTCTGGTGGTTGCAAATGTCAGTTGAGTTTTCTCAGGAGTGGCGGCTCAGTGATGGAGTTCCGACGTGTAGGCGGGGTAGTTGTCGAGGCTGCGAGAGGTGGGGTGATGGGAATGCGTTGTGCAAAGCAGAAGAAGCTTTGAGGGAAAGCTATCAGGAGGCAGGTCTCACCTTGAAAAGTTATCACGTCGGAGGGTTCGACGAGATCAAAGATGGGTTGATGTGTGTGGGGGAGTTTTCAATGGCAAGAGAAGAGAGAGAGAAGGAGGGACGAAACGGAGGGGAGGTGGTGGAAGGGCGCGCGAGATATAGTAAATTTGGTTGAGGGAAAGATGGTGGGGTGGTCTTTCCTGGCCGACCTTAGCTACCTATCCAACGCAGCGGCGGGCAGGAGCAGGAGCAGGAGGAGAAGCTGGCCGGGGAGCCAGGAGCAAGGTAACAAGAGAGGTGTGAGGTGTGAGGCCAGGCAAGGAGTGGGAAACAGTCCAAGGCGGACTTGACGCAGGTTAGGGAGGTACCAGGTACGCCCACGCCCACTCCCACTCCGCAGGGGTGGCTCCAGCTCCAGTGAGGCCCCGAGAACGGGTGAGGTGACTCGGTGATTTGAGGTGGTGAACGAGCGATTGCCTGGTCGACGCCAGGTGGTGAGCGGTGGGTGAGTTGAATGAATGACACACACTTTTTCCGGCCCAGCAGCATCTCAGACCGCAGAGCTCTTGCCTTAACGCGGGTTTCGTACCTCTCTCTCTTCCTTCCCATGCCCTCCCTCCCTGCCTGTCCGTTGCCTCTCATCCACTCGGTCGAAGCAGGTGCGTCTTTTTACGGACGAGGCGGGGCGTCAAGCGGGAAGTCGCTGCCGCTAATTCCAGTGTTGTGGCGTTGGTACGATACCATGCCCTCCGGGTTCTTGGACCAATTGCTACGATGGAGAACCAGAGCAAAGGTGGGATCTGCTGTTCTGTATTTTGGTGCTCGGAAACTGGAATTGCCCATCTTGGCCAGCCCGATGATTAGTAGTGAGGTGGTGTACAGCAGTACCTCCGAATATTGATTGACAACGATGGGGTCGTGGCGTTGACGTCCCCTTTTTTCTCACTACTTTTCTTTCCTGACACCTCAACTCTGTCCGTGCTCATTCCCTCCCATCTCGTTATCTTACGACGAACTACTCATCAACCACTTGTTCCTCCCAGCCCTTACGACACGCTCAGCTCATTCTCGCCCATTCTCCGGTGGGGCTTGGTGGTTGTGTTGCTTTTCACCAGACAGACCGGACCGACAACGACTCAAGCAGTGCAAGCATTGCCAAAGCCAGGAATGGTGAGGTGAGGTAGGTATGGAGGGGCATGGAGGGGCACAGCTCACTTGTTTTCCAGCGAGAGAAAAAAAAGTCAGCTACCGTACCTTATCCCTGGCCCCCTGCTCCTGTTGCTGGCTTGCCCCTCGTTACATCACACTCGCAGCTACCCCCCGGTCCAACATCTCCGATACCCCCCCCCCCCCCCCCCCCCCGTGGACTCACTCACTGCCACCACCTATCTCCTTCTCCTCCTCCTCCGGCCTCCCCATGCAACCACAACCTCCATGGTCAACGCCAAAAAAAAGATCTGGCACCTTCGATGGTCCAGCTTCTCGCTCACCGTTCCAGTTTGTTTTGATGGAGCCTGTCAATTGTTATTATTATTATCCGCCTCGACTCGATTCAAGACACGATATGCCACAGGCACACCTGGTTCAAACAGCTCGTTCGCACCTTTCACCATCCATCCTGCCAAAGCTCTCTCTCCTTCTCCGCCTGCCCCCTCAAGGGTCCGATCTTGGATCCCTGTCGCCGCACTCTCTCTTACAGTTTTACCTACTCAAGTTTGGCTTAGCTAGCTATGAATATCGACAACAACGCCCCAGCTCCATAAATCACTCATCAATGCTCCATTGCCGAACCTGCCAAGCTCGGCTGAGCCCAGCTAATGAAACACTTTGCCTGGTGCATGAGGCACTTCCAGCCTCGACTCGGTCTGTTTTAGCCCCAAAGAGACAAATCGTCGAGAAGGGCCGTTTACGACTCCGTTCTCGGTCCCCCATATGGGCCGCGCCATATTTGGCTCTGCCGTCGATCTACATTGGAAGCGCAAGATACGCGCGAGAGAGAGAGAGAGAGGACAACCACCCTCATCCATGCTCATCCAACCCCCTTCGATTCAAAGCGTGTGTTTGCATAAGCGCTTTCGACTATCGAGGGTGTTGGCAGTTGTGCACACCACCCATTCTGTCATTTTGGGGGTCCTGGCCTGCTGCTTGAACTGCAAACCCCGGTCCATCAAAACAAGGCTGGTGCATTCCGGCGGTTGGTGGGGCCCGAGATCTGCCTTTCGACTCACCCAACCCAATGACCAGTCCGGTTGACCCGATACGCCGGAGCATCACGGCTTCGTCGGCCCCAAGAGCTCCTAGCTTCGCCTATATCGTTTCTGGAACTCCCGAGTGCTTCGGAACCGATGATACGACTACCGAAGATACCCGCCAATGTGAATGCCGCGGCCTATGTGTTTACCCTCGGTGGCCTACGTATCTACTATTACCAAGTGCCCGCCGAGCAGGGCCAAGGTCGGACCATTTTCCTATTGTCCCAACATCGATCGGCCTGGCATGATATGACACTGCCGTTATATTCCGCGTCTAATGGCAAGGCACAGTCCGAATGACATTCTGACCGTACCATGGCGTAACTAAAGTGAATGAGCCATCGCTCGGTGAAATCCTTCAACATCCCGTTCCTTCAGTCCAATAGAACGGGCCTGAATCTAACGGCCAAATTTTGTCAGATCAGGAGACTAAGAAATGCCGACATTCGCCTCCGGCTTACCAATCTGACATTCCCAAGGGCGCACTTTACCAGCCGTGTCATCAGCCTTGTGGCAAGGAGGATGTCACGGACGCTCGTCCCGTTCGGAAGCCCACATCATCACAGCTGGCCGTTTCTTATGCCCCAAGCCCACCGTTAACTGGGTACTCGCGGCTTACATGGACCACGGCAGCAGGCGTGGCTTCTTGGGGATCGAGAAGCTCTCCGACAGGCCCCGTTTGCCGCCAGCCGCCCCGGAATGATGCGCCCTCGTCGAGATTCGACCCGACCTACCCCGGATTTCCGCTCCGGTTCCTCCCGACCGCTGGCCTGATGCCGTATAGGCTACACTTTGCCGAGCCGGGGTGCAGGACCTCATGCCTGGAGATCTGGGACTCATCTCATCTAATAACGATTAGCCTTAGAGATTCTTCTTCGACAACCCGGGGTTCGTGTCCGCGGCGGTGGGGCTACCTGGCTGCCTGCGTCACAAACCAGTTGGCTGCGGACTGGGTTGTGGGCGTGTAAGTTGGGCAGTCACACAAAGCATTCTGATACCCAGCGACTCGCCATCCACTCTTAAGCCTACAGAATCTGTAGGGTCTATCTTTTGCGGCTTCTGCGCAGAAGTTGGTGTTCGTGACCAACAGCACGAGGTTGGCTTTTGTGAGATGTCGCGACCTAGAGACGAAGGTGCCAGCGAATTGTTCATCCCCTGTGGCGGGGTCATGATCCGATTGTGGGTGTGTGCTTTTTCTTTTGCTAACAGCGTATTTTTTTCATCCACTACCCCATCCTCCGACTTGGAAGGGGAAGAACAAGCCCGTAGCGTTGCCGTTGGGATCGAAGCATTCTCGGCTTTGTGGTGCCGGTGAATATTCTTCACCTCGGTGAAGTGCCCCCCCTACACCGAATCCACGTGCCCCTTCGGCTCTTGCCGTTGGCTCAAGTTCGACACAACAGCTCCACAGCGCATTATTAATCAGATGTGCAATTGCAATATTGTGCAGAAGTTATGTCGCTGTCATCTCAAGTTGATGTAAGCGTCGCCCCCCACGGATCCCCCCACGAAATACCTTATCGCCGCGTCTTCACCTTGGGAGGTGTCGGCGAATGGAGCTTCCCACATCGTTGAACATTCAGGTGGACTTATCGCCGAAACCAGGCATCAGCACAACCATTTGAGAGTCATGATATTCCCATTAACACACTTTTTACTCAGATCGTCTGCTTACTCCAGAATGATGTCACTCTTATTATTGATGACAACCTTGAGAGGTAATTTGTGCTGTAGGCGCGAGCGCCGTTTAGGTGCAGCGGCGATTAGCACGTCGCCAGTAGTGTAAGCGACTGTTCTGACGACATACCGGGGCCCAAGAAGCCTTCTCCTGGCTTAGAAATCCAAATCACATCAACTTTGACTACAAGATGAAGCCGTTCTCAACTGGGCTCCTTCGTAGGTATAAAGGTAGGGGGGACGTTTGGTTGAGGTCAGAAGCATCAGCAACAACAAAGTTGAAATCCCACATAAACGGTTCATCTCATAGTTCAACCGCGAAACACCATTGAGCTCACTTGCTCGGATTTCCCATCTCACTTTCAAGCAAAAACACAATAGTCAACGCAAGCACAATGACATCTAACCAAACCCTTCTCGTCACCGGCGCCAACGGCTACATCGGTACCCACATCGTCAGCTATGCCCTCGAACGCGGCCACAATGTCCGCGCAACAGCCCGTTCCGAGTCCTCCTTCGCCAACCTCCGCGCCCTCTTCCCCGACTCCTTGGACCGCCTCTCCTTCGCTATCGTCCCGGATATCACGGAGCACGAATCCTACAGGGACGCCCTCGCCGGCGTTACAGGCATCATCCACGCCGCATCCCCCTTCATCCTGAACCCAAAGAACAACGAGACGGACCTCCTACGGCCCGCCATCAACGGCTCTGTCGCCATCCTTAAGGCCGCGAGGCTGTATGGGCCCGACGTGAAGCGCATCGTCAACGTCTCGTCCTTTGCTTCCATCGTCGACATGGCCCAGGGCTACCGCCCGGGGTACACGTACACGGAGAAGGACTGGAACCCGATGAGCTACGAAGAGGCGTCCAAGACGGACAGCGGTGCCGCGGCGTACTGCGCCTCCAAAGCCCTCGCCGAGAAGGCCATGTGGCGCTGGATGGGCGAGAACAAGGCCGTGCCGTTCACGCTGGCCAACGTGTGTCCGCCCTGGGTGTTCGGGCCGTACCTCGGCACGCCCGACCTCGGCCGCCTGAGCGAGTCGATGGGCCTGCTCTGGAAGCTGGTCGACGCCAAGGAGGTTCCGCCGACCGACTTTGGCGGCTGCGCCGACGTCCGGGACGTCGCGCGGGCGCTGATCGGCGCCATCGAGACGCCGGCGGCCGGCGGCGAGCGGTTCCTCGTCGGCGTGGGCTTCGACTGGCAGACGGCGGCCGACGTCGTCCGCGATGCGGTCCCCGAGGCGAAGAGCAGGGTCCCCAAGGGACGACCGGGATACGGCAAGACGGAGGAGCGGTACTCCGTCGACGGGAGCAAGGCCGAGCGGGTTCTCGGGCTGGCGTACACGCCCCTGAGCGTCACCTTGGGCGACGCCGTCCGCCAGCTGTTGGAGGTCGACAAGGCTTCCAAGTCTTCTTGAAACGAAGGCAGGCCTTCCAAGCGGGCAAGTTTCGGGGTTTGGTTCCTAATTCTCACAGCAAGGAGTTTGTTTCTGTAGAGGGGATGAATTCATCAGATAGACTCTAATCTCAACGCCCCTCTCGGCCATATAATCTCAAGTACGCTCCTTTCTTGGTGTAACGTCTTCGCTAGAAAAACGAAAAAAGACATTGCCCTGCCATGCGCTTGATATGCACCCATTTCTCACATCAGGATCGCTCAGGTCCTCCGTTCTCTCGTCTTCCCTCCCTCCTGTAAGTTCCCCTTCAGTAGAGGCCCGTGGGGTCGACGCCGTTGATGTCCGCAAAGGGGTCCCAGTCGGCGTCGTTGGGGACGTACTCCATGATCCTGCTGACCTTGGTGGCCAGCTCCTCGCCGTAGACCTGGTTGATGAAGGCGATGATCAAGTCCAGGCCGGAAGTGACCTGGTTTGTTTTTTTGCAATTCAGTAAACATTCAGCAGCACGAAGACTCTGCGCTCAAAGCAAAGTGAGAAAAGAGCGCGAGGGGAGATACTAACACCAGACGAAGTCCAGACGTTGCCGTCGTTCACGTAGCGCGCCGGCGAAACCCAGCTCACGTTCGGCCCCATGCCCGTGATCAGCTTCCAGGCCGCCTTGTTCGTGGTGGCCCTCTTTCCGTCCAGGACCCCCGCCCGGGCAGCGAAGCTGGTGCCCGTGCAGATGGTGATGAGGTACTTCACCCGGGGGTAGTACCGCTTGACGTAATCGACAATGGGCTCCAGGCCGGGGGCGCGGATGCCGGGCCCGCCGGGGACGATGAGGACGTCGAGGTCGAGGTCGTCGTCGAAGGTGGCTGTCGGCTGGATCGTGGGCCAGAAGGATGAGTTGTAGGCGTTCATGCCGGCGGCCTGCGGGGCGGTGGTGACCGGGTCGAGGGTCGCGGCGACGAGGTGGAGGTTCAGGTGGCGGTTGTGGGCGACGAGCTGGAGGGCGTCGAGTGGGCCGAAGATGTCGAGCATGTCCATTGCCCGAAATACGATGGTGCCTATGTTCACGGGGGGCGAGGTGTTGTTCGTGACCGGTATCCGGATGGGGTGGTGGGTGGGGGGGAGTATGGGGGGGAAGGGGTTTCCGGCGACGAGGAACGTGAGCGCGGTCGCCATCGTGAGGATGGAGAAGCGCATTTTGGTTTCTTGGGGGGCGTTGATGACGCCTTTCCCAGGTATTTGTGGTGTGAAAGGCGAGTAAGAAACCCAAAGGTGAGGTGAGACTTGAAGGCCTCAAAGGTGGAGAGAGAGAGAGAGAGAGAGAGAGAGAGAGAGAGAGAGAGAGAAGTACCGGAAGCCGGGGAAGGAAAGAACCTGACGGCACAGAAAAGGTGTGAGCAAAAGCTACTGCCCTGGGCTGTATCTGTGTGTAGACGAAGCCGGCACACCACGGAGTATATATCACTTCCATCCGTCGCATCCCCCACTGAATACACCCGATGCGAGCACCAAGGGACCCAGAAACCCCTGGGTGATCCATGTCAGTCACATAGAAACGTTTTACAGCCAAGCCCACGAGGATGCTAGGGGTTCAGGGTGTCATCCCGGTCTCGAAGGAACGCCGCAGCGTGGTCCACGTCAAGGGGGGGAACTGCAGTAAAGGCGCGACACAGCACCAAGCCAAAAGGTTGATATATCAGCTTGGCAGCAACCCGGGAGAAAGTCCACCAAGGACTGATAGCTTACGGTTGAAAGAGGCGTTGAACCAATGCGGTTAGGACTGAGCAGATTTGAGCTTGAATCCTTGGCGTTTTCTCTGGGCTTTCCCCCTTCTTTGCCTTTTCTTTTCCATATCGGTGATCACCTCCCCGTCTGCGCGCGCAAGTGGGTAGGTTGTGAGCGTGTTTATAAGCCGGTGACACCTACCGTCCACCTCAAGTGGATGATGTTATGACTCGTTAAGGGTCTGTGAAAGCAAGGAAACGGAAGGGAGAGCTGCAAAGCTGGCAGCGGCCGATGTTCGAAAGGGATGTGCCACCCCGGCGGACGAGGTTCCGGGTTTCCTAGTGCGATTGTTTGCCGAGCTTTCCTGTTCTATACCGCGCCCGTGAGCTTATTGGCC
>JASUDE010000079.1:0-33294 GCA_034509685.1 Colletotrichum cereale | reverse complement strand
GGGGTTGGACCCCCCCCCCCCCCCCGGTGGCCTTGACGTGGCTGCAAGGACTTCGAAGGGAAAGATGCCAGTGTGACAGCGAACTCCATTGAGATAACTTTGTTTTCCCACTAGGGATTTCAGGGCATTCAGACCTGGGAAGTTTCGACAGGTGTAACAAGAGGTGTCGAAGAGGCCCGCAACCAGTGGACAAAGATGCGTCGTTGGGATTGCCAGAGGAAAAGACGGAAATGAAAGATCGGGCCGAAGTCGATGGCGGGTGGGTGTCAGCGCCACCCGGTCCGGCGCCCGGTCTCCGCCGGATGCCCGAAGGTCCCGGAGCAGCCCCACATCGGACAGCCACGCCCCAAACATTGAATTCCAGGCCGAAGATGGACGGCTGCCGGCATTATCATATGCCCGCAAAGTTTGTATATCTTCCAAGAAATGCCTGTATTAGCTGATTATTGGTTGCGCTGCAAGTTTCAAGGCATAGGGGATAGGAACCCTTGGAGGAAAGTTGACGAGATAATCCTCAGCGCTTGATGAGGAGAGAGATTCTGATGTTGAGGTTGTTCGGCCTGGACCACGGCTCCACCTCTGCCAGGCTGGAGATTAGCATGCTACTTATCAGCGAGACTTCCAGTGATCTGGGTGGCCGTCCCACTCAAAAAAGGTTACTGGTGTTGGGAATCATGTCTCTGACACTGGGGTCTCTTATGGGACTCGCCATGCGATACATGCCTCCAGCATTCATCTTGGCAGCAAGCTTTGAAGCTTTTCAGGGGGTTCGAACCAGGCCTAGAACGTATCATGTCAGCTTGCCCGCAGAACACATCGACCAGTCCCCCGTCCTCAGTTCCCTTGAGCCCGTACAAGATCAATACATGTCTCGATCCAAGCAAGGTCGGCGGATGCGTTGAACACGTACCAGTAGGACATCGTTGTGGTCGTTGAGATATCAGTACAAACGCTGGCCGACACTAGCTTGGCGCAAAAGCGACAGGACCGGGGAGCAGTACATCGACATACCTCCTGTCTGTCAGCATCGGGCACCGACTATCGTTTTTCTCGCGAAGAATTAGAGAGACTGTGAATAACGCGGTGAAAAGCGTTATGCCTAGCGCGCCCTCAACCTCCACAGCCCTGGTAACGGTTCCAAGGCCGGGGGCGTCGTTCCCACCGCATCCTTTCGCACCACAACGCTCGGGAGCGTCTTATTGTGTGAGAGCAAAGGGAAGAGGCAGGCCGCGGGATGCGTACTTCCTACAAGCGCCACCGCACGGCCACTCACGCAGGGCCATCCCGGAGTTCGTCGCGCTGCTGTCGAACCGAATCGAGAATGCCCAAGATCCGGCATCGGTCACGGCGTATCCGCCGTTCGTTACGGCACTTGACGGCCAAGAGAAGCTTTGCTATTCCGGAACGCGTCTGCGCCACGTATCGGTATTCTAGATCTTCCGTTTCCCCCTCATGTTACGACAGCCTTTCGTTTATCTAAACCGCAAAACCCAGATTGCTCTGCCCCAAGCCAAATACTACAGCCGAAAGCGTACACCCGCAGCCGGCCATGCGTATTGCGCTCTATACAAAGTTCAAATCCTTCTAGCCATTGGAAGATTACGTCAGTGCCGCCCTGTAAACGTGCAACGATGCCGATTCGTGTATCTCCCCCAATGCGCCTGTCTATCTAATAACGCAAGACCATCCCCAAAACACCACCCAGTACGCCTCGTACGCGAGCCTGGTTCTCGTGGATGCAGGTAAACACAACCGCCGTGCTGGCGGCAAATACCAACGTCTCCCTCCACTGTTTGTCCATGCCGTACCGCCTCGGCAACAGGGTCGCCATGGCTCGCGGCGCGACGAAGAGGGCCATGTCCTTGCGGCGGCTGGCTGTCTCAACAAGGACACTCCAACCGCACAGGCAGCACCCGGTACGGACGCAGATGCCCGTGTCGATCTTCTGACGAGCCGGAATGTCCGTGCCGATGAGGTGAGGCCCGATCCTCGTTCGGGCGAGACAGACGCCGTAGTAAAAGAGCGTGATGTACGTGCCAAGGAACGCTGAAGAGCGCGACGCCGAGAGTAGCATCCGCAGGACACTCTTCTTGTTGATCGGCCCCCGGAGGAGGAGCGCCATGCTCAGGGGTAGGTACATGGCCATGGACCACTTCCACGACCGGTAGAAGCGGCTGATGGCGTGGAGCTCGCACGAGGGGCCGCAGCCCATGTGGACCATCTCGCAAGGGATCGGAATGGACTTGGAAGGGTCGCCCCAGTCCATCGGCCACTTGTACTTTTCGCACATGCCCTGCAGCAGCTCCGCCTTCCCGCTCTGTCCGTAAGCCATGTCTCCGGCCCGCAACTTCTGGAGGGCCTCGATGAGCCGCATGTCGACGTTGGCCGCCGAGCTGATCCATTTGTTGTAGCCGGTGGGGAGCCGCTCCGGGTGATAGAACCATGCCCACATGATGAAGGCGCACGAGGTGACGAACAAACAGGGATCGGTGAATCTGCCGACGATCCACTCCGCCTGCGGGAAGTCAGTAAACAGATCTTCGTAGAGCATAAAACTGATGTGTTCACCTTGGTCCAGCTCCCCTCGGCAACGCGGCGTGCGCGTCTACGAGCCCAAAGCTCCCCAACGACGACATCGAGTGCCCTTGTTAGTGTGAACAGGGTCAGATCAAGAGTCCGTCCGGCATATCGGACTTTCTTCAGCGCAGCCCCCGGAGGAACGTCAGACTTGACTGGGACATATTCCGTGAAAGCCGAGCTCTTCTTGGATTGCAACAGCCGCAGGCTGAACCAGGCAGCAATGAACGTGGCGCACCATCTGGCTAGTCTGGCTTGGGTGTCAGTAACTAATGGCTCCTGAGCAGCACCGCAACGGATATATTAAGTCCACTAACCTGGCAACTGTTTCTTCGGCGAGGCCCTTGGCATTGCGCTCAAGCAAACGCCGAAGAGGCTCCTATCAAGATGTGTTAGTGGTCAGAGACAAGTCAAGTCATCTAGGGCAAACGCAGTTAAAACGCCAGGCTTTCGGTTGCGAATAGCGTAGTAGCAGAACAGTATACTAGGGGCGCAACCGTCCTTTAGCTAGTCGGGAGCCAGCGCTGTGCCACTTGAGAGCACAACCACTTGGCTGGGATCATTGCCTTTGGAGACTTTGGCTCAATAGCAGCAAGCTGAAGCTGGGAGGTTTTCTTCGTTGTCACCACTGCCACTGTGTTGACAATTCCCGGTCTCAGTTGAAAGCACGGTACCCCGCATCCCTTGCATAGCCGGCGTTCAACTCGGGTTCACTGGTATTGGGTGGGACAAACCTCTAGTAAGGTGCTGCCGCCAACTAACACGGCGCAAAAGGTTGGAAAACGCTGGGGATCTAGGCCAACAAGGACTATTCGCCTGAACCTTGCCACAAAACCGTCACACTGTCCGTTTTCCGTTGAGGCTTTGCGGCGCTTCGTGGTAATGTATTGCATCAACAGTGTCAGGATCCTTGGGGCAACGGCAGAAGCATAGCCAAGCAGGTAGGCCCGAAGGAGGGGCCGTAGGATTGGCGGGATTCCGGGTAGCTCAATCAGGCTTTTCCGGCGAATTTGCATCTGACTCCGAGGTAGCATTGCGGAGGGAGAAGGCGCGACAGCAGCCATGAGGCTTCGGCGTCAAATGCCTCGAGTCGAAATCGGAACGGTTCCTGGGGCAGAGAATCAGCAATGCCCGTCGAAGCCAGTAAGCAATGCGTCTGTGCACTCTGGAGGGGGGGTAATGACAATGATGTAACCGTACACTGGCGTCGGGTTTTGGCTGCGGCCTTGGTTGATTAAACTGAGTTCAATGGAAGGGAGTTCGAAAAGAAAGATGTGGCTGAAGACATGGGTTGTTGCTCTAGGCGAAGAAATCGACCAGCAAAGTGCGAAGGCAGGGAGGCGTATCGGCGGTTGAACTGTGGTAACGCATGAGCAACCTTAGGTAATGGGGGAGAGGCACGACAAGCGGATGGATAGGTAGCCCGCTTCGCATGAAGGATACGAATCATGGTCAGTTGCGAAGCCGACCGGATGAGGACAGGTATCTAGTTAGAAGCTCCGGCGTTGCCCAGGCTCGACTTCACTTGAAGCTGTCCAGATACCTCGGATGCAGCTAGACACGGTCTGCAGGGGAGAATCTGGGCAGGTACGGATATGTAGTAGGGTATTGTACAACGACGAGACAGCATGCAAAGGAGGAGCTCCGGGGACTAGTGGGCGCGTCTTACCAGGGTGAGGTAACCGAATTGCTCAATTGGCTCGTCGAGCGTCGTGGACGACCGGTCCTCCGCGGCCAGCCGGCCAACGCCTACTGCGTAGGGCAGAGCTGGAACTGTGCTCCAGTGTCCAAAGTATGATGTGTCCGTACCTTGCGTGGCAGGAGATGAAGAGGACGGGAATTGTGGGGAAATACTGCGTCCCACGATCTGATGGAGGGTAGGATAGGATGGACGACGTGGGTTATGCAGGAAAGGCAAAAGGGAGACCAGGGTGATTGACCGAGCCCGAAGACAATGTGACGATTGGGTTCTCCGGCACCCCACTGGAGAAGAGGTTGAATCTGGCAAACGTGACCGAAGTGCAGGTCACTTCCAGCTAAGGCGCTGTCAAATATGATTGGCCGCAGGATAATGTTCTGATCAGCTGGCTTGTCACGCGGAGATTCACACTGTCAACCAATGAAGACAAAAAGCAACAACAACAACAATAATAGGGAATAAAGAACACGAGTATCCATAGTACAAGGACAGAGACGCAGCCAAGCCACATTGGGGCTTAGGCGCGGCAATCCATGCGAGTGCGACGGTTTTTAATAGGAAGAGACTTCCATCAGGGTCTGGAGTTTGTCCGGTCGAAGGGAACCTGAAGGGAATTACGTTTTGCGTTGGCTCGGCAGGTTGGCAGGCAATGCTAAACAGGGAATGGAATGGATGGATGGATGGATGGATGGATGGGAGGGAGGCCTTCCCTGAGTACTTGTGAAGCGCGGAGTGCTTGAAGAATCGATCAGTGCGATCGACCGACCGTCGGCGACAAGGTCAGGTCGGCGCTGGCTTCGTCCGCTCTCTCCAAAGACGAAGTAGCCAGGCGGTGTCGAGTGTCGAGTGTCGACTGGGCAAGTGGGTGGGAAACACAGACAGGCTAGGACAACCAGCCGTTTCGTATCGACTGAGGCTGTGTCTGTTTCTTTGTCTCGATGTTTCTTCAAACCGCGTGGTGGTGTCGCTCTCTTCTCCGACAGAGGCTGGACATGCAGTGTCTGTGAGGTGCCTTAGTGGGATCCGTCGACACTAGCGAAGGACGCATCGACTGGTGCGGCCGTCAATATTGCGACTGTAAAAGGCTGAAGCAAAGCCGCAGCGGGCGAAGCAATAAGGGTCGATCGAGGTGAGGTGCCGGGAGAGACAGGAACAGGACGAAGCGGTGTTACAGATGCAGTTCCAGGGGACAGTTGGAAGCAACGAGTTTGGCCGAAAGATGAGCGGAATGAGTGGGGAGAAACGTGAAAGACAGGGTTAAGTCAAAAGTCAAGCAAGCAGCTCAGCGCATGTCGATCGGGCTGCGGGACAGATCCTCGAAAGCTACCTACCCCAAGTTGAGATGCGGTACGAAAAGTGATGGGGAAAGCTTACACTAGGAAGTGCGACAATGCGGAGCACCCATCCCAGGGCCAGTACGATGTACATGTGAAGCCAAGCCCAGAAAGAGTATAGCGCCGTGGAATTCCTGGGGCGAGGGGGGAGGGGGATTACACTAGAACATGACTGACAGCCTAAGACAGCGGGAGGAGACAGAGGCACAGGCAGGCTGGCAGGCAGGTAGGCAGGCAGGAGGAAGAGGAAGAGGGATTGAGATTGAGAAAGTGAGGTAAAACCCTTGACCTGACATGTGATGCCCCGTTAGGGTACTGAGTGGATAAGTCGGAAGATGCTTCAAACCCCATGCAGCAAATGCCGTCAGGCACCATCTGATGAAATGGTTGAGGCGGGGCTTAGCAAACCAATCAGTCTCGTTGCTGCACCTCTCGGGCCTGCCAGCTGACCGCCCTTTGTACGACTCGAAGCTCACACAAGCCCCCTTTGTCAGCACCACGGGAGCACCGTTTCAACGATATTGGTCGGCTTGTCTCATGTCTGTACCTGCGCACCTATCTACCCACCCAAGGTACCTAGGTAGGTACTGTAGGAAGTAGGTATGGCTCCGGCGCCGATCTTGTCTGTTTCTTTCTCCCATCTGCCTTCCGTTCCTGTTCAGATGTTGGGACTGGCAAGGGCAAGAATCAACCGCCGGCTTCTTTCTCACTTGGCGCTGACGAGACGGGCCAATTTCCAATTGCCTTTTTGTGAGGTAGCAGCGAGGGGAATCAAACACACTCGTCCGTGTCGAGGCCGTGCCTGTCGTGCCTGCCTCTCTGACTACTACGTATGTATTCGTCCTAGGTATTCGTATATAGTGCCTACTATGGTATGTACATCGTACCTACCTGTTTGATATAGCAGCTGCTGGTACTAACTTGGGGAGGCTTGCAGGGCGATGCAGGTGACCGTGCCGCCATCCCAGCCAACCCCACCACTCCCTCTCGCCCCGCTGCAACCTACTGCGTACCGTGTACCTACCTACCCTGCGACCTGCGACCTACCCTCCCTCTTTCTCTGTCTCTGTCTCTTTCTGGCCGTTCTGGCAAGACTGCTGGCTCTCAACCATCCCCCCCTGGTCAACAACAGGGGTGGCCGTTTGGCTGCTTGGTGCCCCATACCATTTTATTCCTTCCTGGTCGTCCTTTTTGGTTTCCTGCTGGTCATTTCCCACCTACCTATTCAAGGTACCGGTCCCTTAAATAAAATTAAAATAAATAAATCACGGGGTCTCTGTGCCATCCGTCCCCTGCTGCCGCCGCTGTGGTGTCCCAGTCCATATTCCGTCACCTCCGTCTTCCAATCTGTCTTACCTGGTAGCTTGCATCTGGCAGCTTGCATCTGGCCACCTTCAGAGGTGATTGGGGGACCGTCTCACACTCACACTTGCCTATCATTACTGGTTCATGCCATCCGTACCGATAACGGACTACGGTTGTTGCTGAGCCTGGATATGCAAGTAGGCGGGTGAGGGAACCTCAACATCACGCATCCGCGCGCCCACGGCCGCCAGAAAGTCTGTTCGTAAAGCAGTCCAATGCTTCAAATGGGCCCCGGGCTCGCATCCCATCTTCGACATACCTACTATACACGTACAGTGCCTTTGTCGTCTCCAAGCTCGCTCTCGCCAAAGTCGCCATAGCCCTCCCGCACTCTCTGCTTCTGCCGTTCGACGAGTCTCAAGGGTCTTTTCAGTATTCTTAGGCCTGCATGGGCCGCATAACAGTCCGTCGTACGGGGTAGACCTTGGAAACCGCCTCCACCACCAAGAGCTCTCTTGCTGCTTCGTCTGCTGCAGCAGCAGCTGCTGCAACACCCCATTCCGCTGCCCCCAGCTCTCTGCCCACACTACACATTACCTTCCCCGACTTCACCTCACCGTACCTTACCTCGCCTTACCTTGCTTGCACAGCACCCCTTCCGACCTTTGTTCACCAGGCCCCCGTCCTCGCCATCCATCCTTTCTTCTCCCCCTCACTTTCAACCTCCCTCCTCCCTAACCCCCCGCTCCTCGGATGAGACGAGAACGAAGAGATCGATTTCCTTAGCACTAGGCATCCAGAAGTGCGGTGCCTAAGCGCAGCCACCACCCCACCTCCGCCTCGACGTAACCCGCCAACCGTCCAATTCCGACTCCTGCTGCTCTGCCACGGCGCGCACCTAAAGACGGCCAAAACCACACACCAACCTCTTCGCACTCCTGTCAAGCAGCACCATTGTGGGCTCTGCTGCCGCCGCAACAACAACAATCCGCCACCCCGCCAAATCACAAGACAGCCCAACGACTGACTGCCCGCTACTTGACTGCCGCCGCTCCTCCGCACGTCCTCTCCCCAGCCCAGCCCAGCCCAGCCTAGCCAGCCGAACCTCTTCTTCGTGTAGACGCGCTGCGCTTTTGATAGACACGTTCCGTTCCTCCTGCCATGTCCCTCTAGTATATCGACTGGCCCAGAGGAATGCGCATCTCCGCCTCAGAGTCGCCCGCATTCATTCTTCCCTCGCTCTTCTCGAAGCCTCATCGCTCAACGTCTCTCCCCACCAGAAGCAGCACATCCGACGACTACCGTCCATTTGCCACAAGACGCACCCATGCTCGCCATACAACGTCCCAGGATGGGTTCGACGCAGCCGTCAGACCCGAATTTGCCCTTCGGCTGTAAGTCGCCCTCCTTTCCGCCTTCCGCCAAAGTCAAATGTTCTCTGACAATCTCTTTCCAGATGCCGTTGATCCCTCTCAAGACTTCTTCCTCGACCCTCCCGAGCCCGCCCCCGGCGCACCTCTCCTCTCCGACAATGACACCAAACTACTCAGCTCCTTCTTCGAGGACATGACGGCCGACCATTATAACCTACCATCATTTGGCGAAGGCCTCAACTTTAGCGATGCCTGGCTGGATCTACCACCCCAGTTCATGGGGACAGCCACATCGTTTGGCCAGTCGCCCGCGCCACCACCCCTCGCCTCCCCCGGGCATGCCATGACCCATACCGACTTCTCCGACATGATGTCAATGAGTTCGAACCTGATGCCACCACCTCCTCCTCCGCCACAGCAGCAGCAACAGCAGCAGCAACAGCAGCACCACCACCAGCAACATCAGCAGCAGCAGCAACAGCAGCAGCAGCAACATCAATCGCAACATCAACCCCAACCACACCCGTCACTCGAACAGCATGCCTCGGCCGACGTTCTCCAAGCTGCCAGCACGTTACTGCACAACGGATCGTCGTCGAGATCAAACGCGAGCGGGTCCGGGCCGATGTTTGGCAGCAGCAGCAGGGATGTGCCTCACTCTCTCGGGCCCCCAGTTGGTCACCTCAGACATCAGCCTATGGAAGATTTTAAGCGTGCTGAGCGCGGCAGCATAGCTCAAGCTAACCTTGTTGACGACCACGAGAGCACCTTCGCAGACATGTTTTTCGCCCCCGCTCCGGGGGAGAGGGTTTCCGCACCGCGGGCAAACCAGACTGCTAATATCGATGTCCAATGGGGTTCGGATGCCCGGTTCAACCGCTCTAATAGCTTCGTCCCAGACCCAAAAGAAACGTACGATGCTTTATCCAAAGGCCAGCTGAGATATATGGAATGTCTCGAGCCAAGTCAAAGCACAGATAACACTCGTCCACCGAGCCCCAACGGCGAGCATGCGCTGGGAAAGGGACACAGTCGAAAGTCTTCGGAGGTTCTGAAGAAGGAGGAAGACGCAGACGCCCCACCACGGAAGAGGAGGAAGAGCAGAAATACAAAGGAAGACGCCGACGAGGACGAAGAGGAGAACGGTACGGCAACAAAGGCGGCGAGGAAACGCAAGACCAAGGTTGAGCCGATGACCGCCACGTCACCAACAGAAAACGGCACAGCCGGCCGAAGACGCAAGTCGGGCGCGGGGGGGGCCAAGCCGCCACGTGAGAATTTGACGGAAGCACAGAAGCGGGAGAACCACATCAAGAGCGAGCAAAAGCGCCGAACCCTGATCAAGGAAGGCTTCGACGACCTCTGCGAACTCGTACCGGGCTTGAAGGGAGGCGGCTTCAGCAAGAGCACCATGCTGACCATGGCAGCCGAGTGGCTCGAAGACATAATGAAGGGCAACGATGAACTCAGTGCTCAAGAGACCGCCCTTGTGATCCGGTAACGAACGCAACTATACCCTGGAAATACGGCTATCATAATATGGGCGAACAACTGGTGCACTTCCCTGCCCTATGAGACGATGCCCAGATATCGAGCATGGGGAACTCGGTATTGCATCGTCGGAACGCAGTCTTTATGTGATGAGATGGGAGGACACACCAAAGCTTGGGATCTCTGAAAGGGTAGCAAGTTGGATGATTATGAGAGTGATTATGAGTACCGCGGCCTGGCTGTGGGCCGTGTACCGGAGGCGACGATGATTTGCATGCGGGACCAGATTTACCCAGATTCACTACTTTTTATCAGGGAAGGCTCTTGTAGTTGATACCCTTCACACTGATGTTTTCATATTTGGTTGCTAAATGAAGAAGACTAACTTATTTCAAACTTAAATATCTTGGTAGTGGCCCATGTGTTAAGTGGTGAAGAATCTCTCATCTATTTTTCTGGTCCGGTTGAACTGTTGAGCTGATCTGCCATCTCAACTTTTTTTTTTCGCTCCCTGACGACTGACACACACACATAGACACACAAGAACCGCAAGGGTTGGTTGCGCCCAAACTTGGTCACTCAGAGTCAACAGCTTACTTTTGACATGTGAAAGCTCAGCTCGCGTGGTGCGGATGCACCCCGCAGGTTCCTCTTTTTTTTCTCCCGACGTCGATCACATATGCGTTCTTATTGGGCACGCCGCACCACAGCTTCCCGCCCTTTACCCAGACAACAGCACTTGGCGATGGCACATTGTTTCACTCGAACCCGTGCCTGCATCCATTCCGCGATATTATCCCGGAGATGAAAGCTGCATGCTTGGGTGCTAGTGTGGTGCAATCCCTCACCCCATTCTACAGATGCCTTGGTTCAGGCGATATGTCACTGTCCCCCTCCCACCTCTTGTCATGTGCGATCAGTGTCTGCGATAATGGAAGAGCGATGTGAAGGTGGGGTAAGCTGATGCGCCCCCTGCCCCCCCTCCTCTCTAGAACGGCTAGCCTACCGAACGAGATTCTGATAGGGAGGAATCATGGGGCGGGGAGGATAGAGACGGAAGGGAAAGGGAGAGATCTGAGCGGCTGGCGGTGACGGGGCTTGGTTGGAAAAGATAAGGCAAGGCGAGGGCGGAGATACGTTGTGTGTGAACAGAGGGACAAAGCGGTGGCGGCGGACTTGAGAGGGAATAACGGATAGTCTTCGGGCTGGGTTGGTCGAGCGAGTGCTCTCGACGAGGGAGGCGCGTGTGGGTGGGATGGCTGGCTGGCTGGCCAGGCTTGCTGCTAGCGACGAACGCATGCGAATGGCGTCTTGATGCTGGACTACTGGCTAGTGCCCGTCGGTGAAGAGGGGTTTCTTGCACGGATTGGATTCTGGCCGTGTGTCCGTACTACTTTAGCGCGGTGTCTGTTCTGCCCTGGACGGGAAACGAACGGTGACTGGGACGGCGTGGGGAGTCGCGAGGGCGGGAGCGCCGGTGGGCAGATTGACGACATCGGGGAGGAGTCGTCCATTCGAAGGGAGGCAGGCGAAGGGCGGAGACGATCGGAGGAGCAATAGGAGGAGGGGAAGGGCGAGGGGCGGCTGGGTCAGGCTACCCAACGTGGATTGTTCGAGTACTCGATCCCCCCCACCCTGGGTCCCGTGAGAGGGAGTGAGACGTCTCGTGCTGACTTTTGCTCATAGGGAAAGAACGGCTTAGGTAGGTTGCCTTTGTTCTGTGAATGCTTTGTCTCTCTCCAGCTTGGGCTCTTGTTCTCTGGGTATCCTGACACAGTAGCCCCGAGATTTGGAGGGTCCCTTATTTTTGGTTCTTGTTTGACGACCACACTTGTTTTGATGCGATGTTGGCGTTGACGGGGAGAAATGCTATCGCAAGACCCATCTACCTCAACTTACTTCGCGCATTAAGAAAATATCTCCATCTCCCTCTTCTTATTTTCTTTAATTTTATCCTATTTTATTTTTGTATCTTACGAGAGGATCATCATTGGGAGCATGGCTGGTGGTGGTGTTGATGATCTCGGGTCTCGCATGTGACACACCCTGGTGGTGTAAGCCTTGATCGTGGACTTCGGCGTTGACGTCAACACCGACCAACGACCTCATGTGACGTTTGGAAAGCGAGAACCCCTCATTCTGCAAGTCCACTCGAAAGTTCTTACAGGGGAGTTCTTACGGGGAAGGGGTGGCGTTCAGCTATACAGGTCTTGTGCCTACTCTCCCTTTCACTGCCAGCCTGTGGAAATGCGCAGTCCATTGGGACACCCTCAGTGGACCAATCATTACAATGTGTAGGTGTGAGAATGAAGCAGCTTTCACATGCACATTCTCTAAACAGCCAAGTCGTTATGGTGCCAGCTATAACGGCAACTGGGCTGATGTCTGCGAGAGGCACCCTAATGCGTGTTTTCAAAAGGCTGTGATGGGACACAGTACATGAGTGTGGTGAGTTGATCTAAAGGATTTAACTATCAATACAGAGAGATGTTGATAAACCCACTAAGTGGGTGATTGGTTGTGGTCCTTGCAGATATTCGGCACAAATAGGGCGTGCTGACGCCAAGATTGCTTTAGGACTTGTCATGATTTGCTCAAAAACATTTCTTCACATGGGCAGGCTTCACGTTGTCAGATTATGAAGCCGGTATGAAAAATTGTAAACGTTTCTGTTATTTGCAATTTGACTGGATTGAAAAGCTGTTATTCTAGCTGAAGTTCGACAATCTCGAGGGGGGTCCAAACAGAAATCTTAGCCAAGCATGCTGCGGGGACCATTGCGCCTCTACTAGAGATGGCATCTGACAACTGAATCCGAGTCAATACTGTCGTTGACATTCCCTTCGAGGCAGCAGTCTCCTTCAACTCCGAAGACACACTGAACCGCATCGGGGCTGGGGCCATCGTCCCTGAGGATCCAGTTCTGAGCGACTCTGCTGGACAAGTTCACGCGCCAGCATGCATCGTTCGGGTGGGAATAAGTGTCGCCAGCTTGGGTCTGCGCACTTTGGGGGGAAGATCCGGCCCTGGAGACAGTCCTAGACGAGAATATTCCAGTAGGGACTCGGCCAGTAGATGCGCATAGTGTTCGAGGATGCCATCTGCTTGGTGACTGGTTTCGAAACGGCGATGAAAGCGACGCAGATCGCCAAGGTGAAGTCGCAGCGCTCCGGATACGCTGTGTAGTACTCAGCCAACTTATCCGGGATAAATGAGTACAGCTAGTGATGAACTGCTAGCTCACTGGGTGCTGAGCCTCTGAGCCTTTCAAAGACGAGGTTGGCCTCTGTTGTCGAAGAGACTGAGGATTTGAGCCTGGTCGTTACCCTGCCCAGGACAATACGTCCAGGAGCATTGCCAGTTGGCATGGCGGCGACACACCGGGATGTCCTATAGGATACATCTGGAGATACAATAAGCTGAAGGTAAGGTAAAGATCGATGTCAATTGTGACATTGAGGTATGAGCAAGAGGAATTCCCCACTGCCGACACTGCTGCTCTGTCCGCTCTGTGGAGAACACCTAGTGAGTAACCCTCCTGATTTAGTCAGAGTCTCTTCTTTACCCTCCTCCTCCTCGTTCCGCTAATGGTAGTGTACGTGTTTGCTTGTGTGGAGTGGTCCCAGCTTTCGTCTCCATTTGTTCCGAGATGTAGGTTGTGATGCTGTTTCCCTGGGACCCGGTAGATGTAAACAAACATAGCTGACTAGGCCATCAGTCCGCCTCCAGCTCCCAGGGCTGTCTGTTTCGAGCTTGCTCAGTTTTAAGGTGATCTCTTGTCGCCATAAGCGCCTTGCCCAGCCGGTCCTCTCCCTAGTGTCGTCGTTGGCACATGGCATGCTTGGCCGCGTATCCGATGCCCCATACGCGGTCTTGAAAGGTGGCTTCGCACAGCAGACGGTCGCCCGTGGACAGAAGCTTGCGTCCCAAGCGAGGGTTCTGGCCGAACTTTGCGATGTTGCCAGCCAAGACGACGTCGCTCTTGGCTTGGTCCCAGCTCTCATGCGTAAAGCCGACTGTTACCCGTCCCAGGGGCTTTTGCTCCTTGGGACTGCTTGTCTCGCTGTATCGTGGAACCTTGCGACCTTGCAGTACATCATGGATTGCCCAGTATAGTTGAGTGTAATGCTTCCGTGCAGGTCCGCCTCGTCGACAATATGTCTAACTAGGCTGGAGGTTTCTGGAGGTGGCAGAACACACAGGATTTTCAACGCGTCGTTTCTTACTGCGGCCTTGCGTGGCGTCAGAGGCTCTTTGCATGTCATGGCGCGCCTCTGAACGAAGATTTAGATGATGCCAGACCACATATACAGTATGTTTAACCGAACGCCATTTTGCCTTAAGTTTACCACACCCAAAGATACTGCTGCTGTGTAAAATATCCGACGACACTCGTTCTCTAATCCAAAGAAGACAAGGGCAACTGGGTCTCTCATTTTGCGTGCCGGCACACCCGAGTCGTTCTATCCCCGGAGATCGACATCTCTTATATCACAGCTTTCATGCTTCGTCACTTGCTCCCTAGGCACCATCAGATAGTAGGACACTTTTGAGGTTGAAGAAATAGCATAATGGGCTTCTTCTTGATCCACGATGAACTAGGATTCCCCAATGGGTTGTGCTATCCGGGTAATACTCCACAATAGACCAAAATCTGTTTCTTGGTAAGACAATAGGTAGTTAGGTACCTACATCCCGGTATCGATCCGCATGCGCCCAAATATGATGTGAATTTACACTACAAAGGCAAGTAAGTAGTTCATTAGGGGTCATTGTAGTTGATATTTGATTGACTGCCGACTGTTTGCCGCAGCAAATGTCGGCTGCTGTGACTGCTCATTAATTACCGGTTGTAACAGTTGCTGATCACAGTAACTGCTTGTCATTACATTTTGCTGTCGCGACTATAGTTGACCTGCCAAACCAAGATAAGGAGAAGTGCCGCTTCACACTACGCCTTTGACAGCAAGCGCCACCCGCTCCAAATCCATTCCTATCAACCACGTATCCACGAGACGACACCCAAGACGAAAACGCAGACAAGGATGTCACTCCTGACCGTGGCGAAGATCTGTCCGTAACGCAGTACCGTCGCAGCATAGGTCTTGATGTTGCCAGGCAAGAACCCAACAACAGTCCACAGCATGCCCCCAGCCGGCGCGCGGCCGCGCTCGATGAAGAACCGCGTCGTGAGCAGGATGGCCTCGGTCGTTGCAAAAATCCAGAAGAAGACCTCGCGGCCCTTCTCCATGCTGTTGACGTCCGTGACCGCCTCGTCGCTACCGACGGGGTAGTTGTATGCCAGCGCAGTGCGCTCTCGCTCAAACTTGGTGCCAGAGAAGGTCGTCGTCAGGGCGATGTACAGGCCCAGAGAGATTGCGAAGACGGCGTGGAGAATGCGCCAGAGATAAGCGGACGACGAGGCCTTGGCTTGCTCGGGCGTTTGCATGCCGGGCATGCCAGGCATACCAGGCATTCCAGGGAATCCGGCAGGGAAGCCACCCTGCGCGCCGCCCGCACCGGGGAACCCGGGCATTCCGCCGGGGCCTCCACCGCCGGCCATCATCTGTGAGAGCATCTTCATCAGGGGGTCGTCCTCGCCGCCGGGCATGCCGCCTGCCCCCATGCCGCCGGGACCCGCAAAAGGGTTCATGGGCGGGGCTCCAGCGCCTCCGGGACCCGGTCTATCGAAGCCGAGCATCATCTGGCGGAGCTGATCCTCAGTCATGGTGTTGGGGTCGAAGGGCGGGCCCGTAGCAGAGGGACGGGGAGTTGAAGCTGGCTCGTAGTAGTGCTGGGAGATGTCGATCTCTTCAGGGTCTGCATGTTCGGAGCTCGCGTTGGGCTTGGGGAGTCCCGAAGTCGCCGAGGGAGCCGGGGATGATGTGGCGGACGGAGGAGTGGGCGCGGGGTCATCTGCAATAAAAAGGTCAGTCATCTACATCTTTCAATGAATAGGCAAAATGGCCAACGTGGCTGCGCAGCCACAACTGCCAGGCCAGTGTTGGGTCGTACCTCGCTGGAGTCCTCCACCTAGACCGGTAATCTTGTTCAATCTTGACGTGCCCCCAGCGCGAATCTTTGCCTCTCGCTTAGCCTTACGGATTCGAGCTTGTTCGGCCGCGCGCTGGGCGGCCGCATCGTCTGGTGTTGCTTCCGTCATTTTGCGTGTGGTGAATGACTGCTGGTGGGGAGACGGTTGGTGAAGAGTGACGTTTTGTGGATGATGTTGGCTTTAGCTTGCGCTTATCTTATCGGATAATTTGGCCAGCTTCGAACTCTTCGAACGAGTCTACACATAAGCTGATAATGTCCCCCCCTAGTCGACCTGACAATGGGTCTGTGGACTATTGCGATATGGTCTCGGCTAATAGATAAATGCGACTTTAGTGGAGAGTAGGGGGAAACGTTTCCAAGCCAATTAGGGTGTTGAATTCAGCGGGTTATAGGGGTTAATTTGCGGTATATTGACTTGTGTGTTCGTGTTCTCCTGCCTCGTTGCGGAAATTCGCCTACAAGGTTATCCCTTAATAGGCAAATAGTAGTGAATCCTTGGCCTCTTATTAGCTTAATTTACCTATAAAGTAGGGTAAATTACCTATAGATTCCCTAGTACTTCGCTATACACCACCATGCTATTTTACTAAATTTAACACACCCCCTTAGGGCTACCTAATTCTTTATAAAGTAATAACCTATAATAAGGCTAGCCTAACCTTACTTTATATAGTAGATTCTTCTTTTAGCTTATTAATATTTTATATATTATCTTTTACTATATTTACTTCTTATTTTAATTTATCTTTTTTTATTTTATATATATAATTTACTTTAATTTATACCTATTAATTACTTATATATAATTACTATATAAATTTAGTAAAAAGTTATACTATAAGTGCTTTTGTTATTCTATTTACTATTATTTTAGTAAATTATTAATACTTTATAATAATTCTTTTTTTAGTAACTTCTTAATATAGCTAGTAGTTATAAATATTTATATAGTAAAGTTTTATTTATAGCTAAATTATTTTAGTACTAATAAGGCGTATAGTCTATATATTATTATAGTTAATTTAAACTATAAGTTACTTTATAGCTTTTTTACTAAGTAATTAATATAGTTAAAAATAGGTAATAGATTAGTTAACTAGCTAATAGTTAAGCTATAGCTAGTAGTGCTAGCCCTTATAGGCTAGCGCTAGTGTTACAGGCTAGGTTCACATAGAGTAGTAGAGTCGCTAACGGTAGGTAGGGGTTAGTTAGTTATGTTATTTCTACCTACCCCCTCCCCTCTAGGTGGGTAGTAGCTCCCTCTTTTCTATCTTACGATTATCCCTTATTTAATTAACACATTCCAAGCCTGTCTGTTAGGGCGCTAGTAGCCCCCTAGGGCTTACCTAGTAAGCCTTATCTTAGGCTTACGTCTTCTAACCTTACGTAACCCCCTTAGCTAGTAGGCTAACTATCTAGTCCTAACATAATCCCCTCCCCTCTTAAGCCTCACCTTAAGGCTCCTTATTATAGAACTAGTAGTCTGCTACTAGCCCCCCGCTTATTATCTAAGTAAGAGGTCTAGGGAACCTCTTACTTTAGCCTTATACTTAGATATAGCGTTATCCTCCTAGCTAACACTATAATTTTTATACTTAACTATAATATTTATTATAAGCTAGGTGATCTCTTTATTATTACTTTCTATATCTACTAAAGGCTAATATAGTAAATAACCTTTTAGTAGTTTACTATACTTCCTTATACGTAAGACTAATATATAATTATTACTTACTATAGACTAAGATATTATTATTACTATATAATAAGCTTTCTATTATAGTTTCCCTTAAATTTAACCTTAAATAGGGCTAGCTACTTACCTCTATTACTTCCCTATATACCTATTACGCCTTTAGTACCCCCCTTATATTACCTTCTTTATTAGTCTTCTAGGTTTTTTTCCTTATTAGTACCCTTACTTTTATCTTATTACTAACGCCTATTACTTCTTAATCTAAAGGGTTATTTAGTAGCGTTTTTATTTAGCCTTTTATTATTTTAGGTAAGTAGGCCTTAACTTATATTGTTTTTATAATAGTTATAATATTAGGTTTTATTATTAAGTAAGGGTGTTAGTACCCCCCTACGTACTCCCTACTAACGTCTCTATTAGTAAATCTTTACGTCTTTAGGGCTAAGAGTTATTATTATATCTTACTTATATAACTAGTGCTTAGCTATAATAGCTAGTTCTTTTCCTTTTAACTTTTATTTTTCTTTTCTTTTTTTTTCCTCTTTTTCTTTTTATAATATCCTTATGTTACTATTATTTTTTTATTTTTTTTATTATACTACTATTACCTTTAGTAGTAGTAGTACTACTACTAGTACTACTAGCTTCCCTATTACTACTATATCTACTACTACTACACTTTCTAACGCTACTATACTATCTACTGCTACTACGCTACTACTACCACTACCTATAGGACCTATAAGGTCTTTTAGTAGTTTACTACTACCCCTTCTTACTACTACTAATAATAATAACTATAATAGCGCTATTATATATACTATTTCTTACTACTACTACCTTTAGTAGATAGTTATTTAGTACTTAGACCTTTTAGACGCTATTACTAAACTCCCCTACTACGTTAAGACTACCTATAAGTCTTTTACCCCCTTAGTGCCCCCCTAGACCCCCTTTTATCTCTAACTGTTATAGCTACTAGTAATAAGTACGCCTATTACACTATTATATGTAGTAAGGAGTATATTTCTATAAGTCTCCCCCCTTACGTTAGCTGCTTCTATAGCTACTAAGCCCTAACTAACCTACTATAGGCTACTTATACTACTTCTACTACTACCTTTACCTTTAAAAACATTTTTAAGGATTTATATAATAAAAATAACCTCTATACTGC
Source organism: Colletotrichum cereale (assembly GCA_034509685.1). Classification (NCBI taxonomy): domain Eukaryota; kingdom Fungi; phylum Ascomycota; class Sordariomycetes; order Glomerellales; family Glomerellaceae; genus Colletotrichum; species Colletotrichum cereale. The sequence continues at coordinate 14,585 of JASUDE010000079.1, read as the reverse complement.
TTTTTACCTTAAGGTAGTAAGTACTTTAATACTTTTTTACTACCCTTACACCCTTATTAACCCTATTTATTATAGAATAAGATTTAGAAGGCTTAGACCTTAGGTAAGAAGACCCTCTAAAAGAAGGCTAACACTACTAAGGCCCCTAACGCTAAGCGTAAGGCTAAGGTAGAAGAGGAGGAGTAGCTCCTCTACTAGCATAAGGTTTTTACCCTTAAGGGTACTACTACTACTACTAAGCGCTAGGCTAAAGTGGCTAAGTCTTTAGCTAAAACTACTAAAGTTACTACTATAGCTATTAAGGCCTATACTACTACCCTTTAGGAGTAAACCTAGGCTGTTTAGGCCTATAGCGCCCTCTTTATAAAGTAGTCTACTTTCTATACTTATATAATATATACTCCCTTACTCCCCCCTTAGTACCTCCCTTCTACCCTAACCCCCTTAATAGTACGTAAATAATCTTAATTCTAAAGTTAGGAAGGATAGAGTTCTTAGCTAGGCGGAGTTAGAGGTAGAGGAGTTAGAGGAAGAGTTAGGTGATTCTAACGCCTAGCTTTCTCCTCCTCCTACTACCCTACTAATACTCCCTTAAGGCATACTTTAGGTTTTATTATTTATTATTTTCTTTTTACCTACCCTCTTAAGCTTAGAATACCTAGCCTTAGGCTAACTATACTTCTTAGCCTTTATACTAAAATATAAAAGAAGTAGCCTTTATGCTATGTAACTGTCTATTATTTATTCCCTTACTAGTACTCCTTTAGTAATACCCCTATTATACTTTTACTATAGATCTAATTAATGCTTTTCCCTTATTATTTCTCCCTTTTTACCCCTCTATTAATCCTTTAGTATAGTACCTCTTTATAATCTTCTTTTAAACTTTATTATAAGTTTTATTATAGTTCCTATAAGTTTTCTTCCTTATTATATCTTTTCTACTTAATTAAATACTAGTAGTTTCTAGGTAGTCTTTAGTAGTTTACTACTACTTTTACTTTATAGACGTCTTCTTTTTCTTCTTTAATCTATATCTCCTTACTTTTTTCCTTTATACTATAGAACTTTTCTAGTTATAATAGTAAGAATATATTATATATCTAGTACTTAGATTATAAATCTAATTTAAATATAGCGCCTCTATTAACTACCTATATAATCCTAAAGGGTCCTAAGTACTTATCTAAAAGCTTTTATAATAGTTGTTTTTAGTAAATATTATAAGTTATTAGGAGGACTTTTTCCCCTACTTTAAACTTAATTTTAGTTCTCTTCTTATTATACTATTTTACGTAGGTGTTATTTAATTAGCTTAGTAGCTACTATACCTCTTCTTTTTACTATTATAACTAACTAACCCTTTCTCTAGCTGTAAGGATAACTGTCTGCTTAGGTTTATTACTTTAAATATTATAGGGACCTTTTAGCTAGTATCTTATTAGTACCTCTACTAGTAGTATACTAGTAGTACTATAGTAGGTATTATTATAAATAAACTATACTATTAAGAGCTAGTCTACTTAGTCGTCTTACTTAATGTTATAGTAGGCTTATAGGAAGTGTTTTATATTTTAATTTTACTACTTTATCTATCTATTAGTTTATAGGTAATACGCTATACTTAGTTTCCTCTTAATAGCTAACTAGTAGTATACCTCTACCTAAAAGCAGCTTATAAATAGTAATCCTTAATCTAAAATAATTAACTTTAGTACCTTATAATATATTATAACCTTATTAACTAGAATTATTATTAGTATATCTACTATTATTACCTTATAGGTAGAGATATATAGGGTATACTTTATTAGTTAGTTAACTACTACTAAGATACTATTAAAATTATTCCTCTTCTTCCCTCCTAACTTTAGGAGCTTTATAATAAAGTTAAGTAAGATACTTTACTATAGTTAGGTAGGCATTAGTAGGCTCCTAAAGGCCCTATAGGGTGTATAGTGTTAGGGCTTAGTTTACTAACATATAGTATATATCTTAACGTACTCTTTAACGTCTTTCTTTATTACTTTCTAAAAGAATAACTTAGCTAGCTGTTTTATTATATAGCTATACCCTAAGTAGCTACTAGTTAGTTTATTATAAAATACTATTAGTATTTTTATCTATAACTTACTGTTTTCTAAGACTACTACTTATTTATTATATCTAACTATTCCTTTTATATCTTTATTTTAGCCTACCCACTACTACTACGCTAATCCCTATAAGTCTAGGTCTTTTTTCTACTTTACTATTACTTCTTCCTCTAGCTTAGGTGCTAGATCTTTAGGTAGAAGTAGTTAACCTTAGTTTGTTAGTGTCCCCTTAGTAGCCTATATACGCCTTATCCTTACTACCCTAGGTATAAAACGCTTTAAGAAGTCTTCTAGAAACGTACTTCTTTTATAATTAACCTCTTTATTAGAAGGCTAGTAGTCTAGACGCTAAGATAGCCTATCTACTAAGTTTAATTTCCTAAAGTAGTATTTAATCTTAAAGTTAAATATTATAAGATTCTATAATATTTAGCCTTAGCGTCTGCTTAACTAGGGTTTATTAGCGAGGTAGTAGTGCTTTAGGTGATTAGTTAGGAAGACTATTTAATACTAGTTATATAAAAAGAAGTAGTGCTACTATTATATAGCTTTATAGATAGCTAGTAGCTTTACCTTTAGTATCTTATATTAAAGCTTAGCCCCTTTTAGCTTTTATAATATATATACTACTAAGTGCTATTAATAATTATAAAGCTAGTATAAAACTACTTTAATTATAAAAGCTAAAGCGTTTATCTTAACTTAGATAGGTAGCTTTAGGTTAAAATAGCGTAATACTAAAGCTATAGTAAAGAGGTCTTTAAGTCTTTAGAACGCCTTTAGTGCTTCCCTAGTAATCTCTAGGGGACGCCCTCCTTTTATAGTTAGTAGGTTAGTTAATAGGGTATATACCTTTACGTAATTATAAATAAACTAATAATAGAACTCTATAAACCCTAAGAAGACCTATATATTATAAATACTAGTAGGTACTAGCTACTTTATAATAGCTTATATACAGCTTTACTTTATAGTAATATTATCTTTTACTATTATAAATCCTAAAAACCTAATAGACTATTTATAAAACTTATACTTCTTAAGGTTAGCTACTAACCTAGTAGCGTCTAGCCTACTAAGTACCTACTTTACTACTACTATATATAATTCCTAGTCTTTTAAGAAAATTAAGATATTATCTAAATAGATAATATAAATAATATCTACTAACCTTACTAAGGCGTTATTAATATAGGCTTAGAAGGTAGCTAGCGTATTAACTAGTCTAAAAGGTATAACCTTATATTTATAATAGCTATAATATATATAGAAAGCTATCTTCTATTTATCTCCCTTATAGATACCTACCTAATAGTACCTATCCTTTAAATCTAGCTTAATATACTATTTTACTTCTAATAAATAGTTAAGAATCTTAGTAATTAGTAGTAGTAGCGTCTAATTCTTAATAGTAATATAGTTAAGCCCCTAGTAGTTAATATAGAGCCTTAGCTTACCCCTTTTCTTAGGTATAAACAGGATTAGTACGCTTACTAGGCTTTTAGATTATTAGATCTAACCTTTTGCTAGGGCCTTCTCTAGGTATTCTCTAAGCTTAGTAAGCTTTAGCTTTACTAGTAGGTAGATAAGGCTCTATAAGGGTTTTACTCTTAGTTTTAAGTTAATAGTGTGTACTTTATCCCTAGTGCCCCTTTAGTATTCTATTACTTTAAAGATATAGGCCTATTCTATATACTTAGGAGGTAGACTTAGCTCCTCCTTTAGCTTAATAGTAGTACGTATATACTAGACCTTTATTTCTACTATAAAGGTTACTTTAGCGTCCTTTAATACCTTCTTAATAGCCTTCTTACCTACTACTTATTCTATATCTTTACCCCTTAGCTAATATGTCTAGTTAAGTGTCTCCTAGCTTAAGTTAAGAGATACTACTCTCCCCTAGGGGATACTTAGAATCGTAATATAATCCTTATCTAAAGTAGACACCTAAAATAGGTGTGCTTTTATCTTCTTAGTACTAAAGTTATCTATTATTTATATAGTTAGGACTTCTTAACTATAATTAGGAGCTTTTAATCCCTATAGGCCTTATAGCGTTAGTCTATTACTAACTTATAGTAGATAACCTATTTATAATACTACTCTTTAATTAACTATATTATAATCTACGCCTATATTAACTAATACTTTCTCTTTCTTTTATACCCCCCTAATCCTTACCTATAGGGTTACTTTAAATCTTTAGCAGCCTAAAGCCTATTCCTATAGTATATTAATTATATTTACCCCTATAGCTTCTCTTATCCTAATGTATCTCTTACCTAAATACCTAGGTTATCTATAGTAGTAATAGTTAGGCTTTTAGTACTAGTTAGAGTAGTAGCCTTTATTTCTATAATTATAGTATATAATAGACGCTTAGTTATACGCTAGTCCCCCCTTAGTTAGTTATATACTACTTTTTTATTCTATTTAGCTTAGTTTATTTAGTTTATTAGTTAGGGGTGTAAGAGTACCTAGTAGCTTACTCTTAACCTCTATAGTTATATAAGGTAGTTCTTATAATAGCTACTAACTAGGCCCCTTTAGTATGCTACCTTAGTAGTTAGTATTTATAAGAGCCCTCTATTAGATTCTTCTTATTATCTCTACTTACTTAGCGATATCATCTAACGCCTCTTAGGTGTTTAGTAGCCTATAAGCTATAACTTTATCTTATAGGTTAAGGAGGATATAGTTAATAACGTTAATTACCTATAGTCTTTTTAGTAGTTAGTTTAGGTACTCTACCTCTAGCGCTTTATACTAGTTAATAAAAGCCTAATATAATTGCCTAGGTTTCTAATGTTTATCTTTTAGCTTTAAAACTACGTTATACGCCTATATATTCTTATTAGCTATACTATTACGTAGCTACTTCTCTATAATAGGCTATATAACTCTTATTTAGTTATTTCTAAAGTATATATCTATATATATTACCTATTAGCAGCCTACTAGTTCCTTTAGATATACTTCTATATAAAGCACTTTATTACTATTATTTTTTATACTACTTAAGGTAAATCAGCCTATAAGCTTAAACTAAAAGTCTATTAGTTTAGCCTAGCTTCCTCCCTTATATTAAAAGGGTGCTAATTACTTTCCCTAATTATTTAGTTAGTATCGCTTAGGGGCTGCCTACTAATTAGCTAGTACCCCCCTATTAAGTAGTACGTTAGGGTTACCCTTATTCTAAAGTACTATAATTATTTCTATATTTTTTTACTTTTAAGCCTTAACTATCTCTACTTATATTAAGGCTTATACTTAGGCTATAGTTATTTCTTTTATAACTTTATAGCTATAGTTAGTAATAATAGGGGTAGTAGTGTCCCTTAGGTAGTTACTAGTAGCGCTTTAGGTGTTCCTACTGTTATAGTTATTCTAACTAGTAGGATCCTAGTAGGTTAAAGCCTTCTTAGTGCCTATTATACTAGTTTCTTTATTATTCTATTTATTATAGGTGCTATCCTTTTAGTAGGTTACTAAAGTTCTTCTAGGTGCTATTATTGCCCTACTAGTTAGTACGCCTAAGGTTAGGTAGAGGTAGAAACGTATTATAGGCTAAGTTTATATAGAGTAGTAGAGTTACTAACAGTAGGTAGGGGTTAGTTAGTTATATTATTTCTACCTACTTCCTCCCCTCTAAGTAGGTAGTAGCTCCCTCTTTTCTATCTTATAATTATCCCTTATTTAATTAACATATTCTAAGCCTATCCGTTAGGGCGCTAGTAGCCCCCTAGGGCTTACCTAGTAAGCCTTATCTTAGGCCTACGTCTTCTAACTTTACGTAACCCCTTTAGCTAGTAGGCTAACTATCTAGTCCTAATAGCTAGGTAAGGCTCCTATAGACTAACTATAGGCTAGCCGACTAGTAGATTATAGTATCTCTAGTAGGATCTTATTAAATTTAGTAGGTTATAGGGGTTAAATTACAGTATATTATCTTATATATTCTTCTATATTCTTCTACCTTATAGCAGAATTCGCCTATAAGGTTATCCCTTAAGGGGTAAATAGTAGTAAATCTACAGCCTCTTATTAGCTTAATTCCTCTATAAAGTAGGGTATATTACCTATAGATTCCCTAGCACTTTACTATATACTACTATGCTATTTTACTAAATTTAACACACCCCCTTAGGGCTACCTAATTCTATAGGGTAATAACTTATAATAGAGTTAGCCTAACCTTACTTTACGTAGCGTATTTCCCTTTTATATTATTAATATCCTATACGTTATCTTTTACTATATTTACTTCCTATTTTAATTTATCTTCCTTTATCTTACATATATAATTTGCTTTAATTTACGCCTATTAATTACTTATACGTAATTACTATATAAATTTAGTAAAAGGTTACACTATAAGCGCCTTTATTATCCTATTTACTATTATCTTAACAGACTACTAATACTTTATAATAATCCTCCCTTTAGTAACTTCTTAGTAAAGCTAGTAGTTATAAATATCTATATAGTAAAGCTTTATCTATAGTTAGATTATCTTAGCGCTAACAAGGCGTATAGTCTACGTATTATTATAGTTAATTTAAACTATAGGTTGCTTTATAGCCTCTTTACTAGATAATAGTTAGGCGCTAGCCTTACGTTTTGTAGGTAATTTTACCCCTAGCGTAGTAATTAGTCGACTAATAAAAAGAGCTTCTTTTATAGTAAAAAAAAGAGCTAGAAGTTCTACCTTAGTAGTTAACGTTATAACAGTATTTTACTTATTAGCTTACTATATTACTATTCCTCTAAATAACTTTATTACTACTACCTATAAGCTTTTCCTATCTAGGTTATTAGTAAAGCTTACGTTAGCTAATACCTTAAGGGCGTTACTATAGCTGCCTTTATCTATACTATATATAAGGTAAAGGTACTAAGAATAGTAAAGATAATTTAGTATATAGTCTGCAGCTTATTAGTAAATATCTCTAGAATTATAGTTAAATTACGCTAACCGGCTTACTACAAAAGTAACGTCTAGTTAAGTTATTACTATAGCGTATAAAATTATCTCTATTTTTTACTAATAGTAGGTAACCTCTTATAAAGAGGTAATTCTTCTATAAGGTAGTAAATCTTTCTTACCTATTAAGGTTAATTTTAGTACGTTATTTCTATATAGTAACTTTATAGCCTTTTTATAGTATACTAACTGTAACAGCTAGAGACGTTTTACTATTTAATTACGTAGTACCTTAATACCTAAAAACTACTAAAGTAGCCTACTACCTTTAAGGTAATACTATCTTTAGAGGGCTGCTATTACTTCTTAGGCAGTAGGCTTATCTTTATAGCAGAAGGTAAGTATATAGTTATCTATATAAAAGAAGAATATAAGGCTATTTTTTATTTAGTAGTAATTTTTACCTACTATATAGTAAAACCTAAGCTTATAGAGGCTTTTCTTAAAGTGCTTTTACTATAGTAATAGTAATTAATAGAGGCTATATAGTACTTTCTAAAGCTAGAGAATTTAGCCTATATAGCAATAGCCTAGTAGTATCTCTATATATATAGTTTTATTAATTTCTATATAGATAAAGGCGTTTACTACGTTATATTAGAGAAGCTTTAGATTAAATTATATAGTAATTACTATTAGTATTTTAAAGGATATACCTATAAGTGTAGCTACATAAGTATTATATAGATCTTTTACCTATTAATTACTATAAATTACTAGCCTTACTTTAAATTTAGTAAGTCTACTATACTTATCTAGCTTATAGGTATATACCTATTAGTAACTAAGCACTTAGTGCCTTACGGCTTCTCTTTATACTGCTTTACGCTATAATTACGATTCTTTATAGCTATATAAGTAGCTTTTTTCTACTTCCTTAAATTTACTTTTATATAGGTGGTTTTTTAACTTACTGTGTAACAAAAGGGCGTAAAGTATACGCTAATAAGCGCTAATTAGGTTCTTTACTTACACACGAGGGTGATTAGTCCCTACAGTAGTTAAATTACCTATTATTTACTTATAGGTTACTTTAGTAAGAAAAGCTACTTTAAATAAAGTTTATAGGATATTTACTTTTAATTTACTAAAGCTTATAGTAAAGTCTACACTATTCTTACGTTTAAGAGTATTTTATATGTATAAGGTAGAAAAAAGCAGTATATTTACTAATATATTAGACGTAGGCTAAGTAGAAAAAAGCAGCATGTTCTTTACTAATATATATAACATAGGTAAGGTAGAAAAGGGTAGTATGTTCTTTACTAATATATATAACGTAAGTAAGGTAGAAAAAAGCAGTATATTCTTTACTAATATATATATAGGTAAGGTAGAGAAAGGCAATATATTTACTAATATTAATAGTATATTTACTTATAAGGTAGAGTTTTTTATATTATTATTATAATCTTTTATAGTATTTACTTATAAGGTAGAGTGTTTTATAGTATTATTATAATCTTTTATAGTATTTACTTATAAGGTAGAGTGTTTAATAGTATTATTATAATCTTTTATAGTATTTACTTATAAGGTAGAGTTTTTTATAATATTATTATTACCTTTACCCCCTACGTTAAGCTCTACTAAAGCGCTAAAGAACGCAGCTAGTAGTAATAAAGGAGGCGTTAGCTAAGGAGTAAAGGTTACTTATAAATATCTATACTTCTTCTTAAAAGCTTTATAATTACTTAGCGTAGCCTTAGTGTGCTATCCTTTAATAATATTACCTTCTTCCTTATTAATTTCTATAGCCTATAAGGCTAGCGCACTTTATATAATAAGTTATTTAATTTACACCTAAATAGTAGTAAGATCCTAGTCTTATAGTTTATTAAGTAAGTAGTTAATTAACCTATTAAATTTCTCTTTTTTATTAAATATTACGTTACATATAGTAAATACCTTATTCTTAATAGGATACTATATATAGTATAAATTACTTAAAGTATAACTAATTAAGTAACTAATCTACACTTATAGGGATAACTTCTTCTACTTATTACGCCTAAGTTACGCGCTAGCTATTAAGGTAAAAGCTTAGTAGCTATACGCTTATATATAAGAAAGGTTAGGCTTTACATATAGATTTGTAATATTAGTAAACAGGTTAAAGTGTAAATACTACACTTAATATAGGGATTTCTACCCCCTAACTACTAACAGTATATAGTTATATAGGTATATTACTACTACGTATATTTCTAGCTATAGAGCTTTAGGTAATTTTGCGTTAATTCTTATATATCTTACCTTAAGGCAGATAATTACTATAATACGCTTAGCTACTCTATTTTAAGCTTAGGTATTTAGCGCTAAGTACTTTATAGTTACTCTATAGGTAGTAATTATTTTTATTACTTACTTATAGTAAAGTATTTCCCTATTAGTCTTAATAACTTTTACCTACGTACTATAATTCTTCTTAAGATATATAAGGAATTTATATAGTGTCTAGTTAATTACGTTACTTTTATAGTCTTATAGGTAGAAATTCTATAATATTCCTAACGTGCGGTTGCTAATAAGTATCTATAAGGTATATCTACTATACCCCTTATTAAATATATAGAAGTTAATTACTATTTAGTTACTAAGTTTTACTATATTTATACTCTTATAAGGCTACTACTACACTTAGCGCTTTATTTTTCTAAGGCTATAAGCTACGTAGTTACGGATTATTATACTATAGCTGCTAGTTATTTATACTCCTTAGGCGGCGTTGGTTAATCGGCAGAGGGCTGCTACGCCTAGATAACTAAGCCGGTAGTACTATAGCTTTATATCTCTACATATAGGTTTTCTTTACGTTACTATAGTGTAGTAGTGCCTTTTCTATAGTAGTAGAGGCGTATTATTAGCACTCCTTTATATAACAAACGCAGCTACGTTATTAGATTCTATAATAAGGTAGTATTTAAGTATATGTTAATTATTCTTTTTAGTAATATACCTAATTAATAAGTAGTTAAATTAATAGAAGTAGTTATTTCTTAAGCTAGTATCCTACTAAATACCTATCTTCTTTAGTTAGTTAAAAGAGATAAGGTTTATAGTAAAGTTATAGTAAAGGATTACTTTATAGAGGTATATCTTTACTAATCTATTATTACCCTTTATATATACTTTAGCTATCCTATATCCTTTAATTACTATAGGCTTTATACCTACCTAAAGGTAGTCTTTTATAGCTACGCTACGTAAGTCTCTAAACTATATAGGGTTATTAAACACGTAATTAGTTACCTCTAAATTAAGTAGTACTAACTCCTTTAGTGTATACGTTAGTAGTAAGAAGTAAAAGGCTATAGGTACTATTACTTAGTAGTAACTATATAGTTACTCCCCTTATTAGTAAATCTTTTACACCTTTTCTATAAGATATAGTAAATTATTAAGTTAATTTTTAACTTACTATCTTTACTACTAAAGTTATAGCTTTTCTCTATCTTAGTAAGGAGGGCGCTATTTCTTAAAGATATACTAATATTTACTTAGGTAGTAAAATCCCTTATAGGCTTTATACTTATTACTATAGTGCGATTTATTACTATAGCTATCCTTTTAGTAATATTACTTTTTATATAGTAAATCTTTATAGTTACTATATATACCTCTAGTTATAGCGGTTAGGCTAAAAGCTCTGTAGCCAGCCTAGCTGCGTAGCGTATTATTAATTATAGTTTTAAGGGTCTTATAGGCTGCTTTTAGTACTTTACTTTACGTTAGCTAGTTAATATTTATATTAGTAGCTTTTACTACTATAAACGCATTTATTTATAATAATAATAGGCTCTACTAAAGAATTTACTAAAGCTTTATAAACTAAAGTTCTAGACGCAGTAAAATCACTATTTCTATACGCTTAAGAGCTTTATACGCGTTATTCTACTTAGTTAACTATACTTTAGTTTCTTTCTTTATTATAAGGTGTTTTTATATAGCCTTTTTATAAACCTTTTTATATTTACTACTAGCTATTACGCCTTTCTTACGTTAGTTAATACCTATAGCGTTTATAAGGTTAGTTATCTATTACGTAAGGTCTTTACTAAAGTAGTAGCACTAAGTAAGGAAGGAGTCTATAACTAATTAGTAAATTACCTCCTTTATATTAGTAAATTACTTCTTCTATTTCTTACGTTTCTTTACTTACTTAGCGTATTACGCCTACTTAAGTTTAAAGACTTTATAGTCTTTATAGCTAAGGTCTATTAGTTATTTAGCTTTTACTCTTACTAGGATATTTATAGTCCCTAGGGTAGTTATGCTAGATTACGTAGCTTAGCCGCTTAGCCTATCGCTTACAACAGGTTAGTATTCCTTATTAAAGTTAGATATCTTAACTTCGCGTGGCGGCGCTAATTTAGCAGTAATTAACAGGCGTAAAGACTTTACCTCTAGGTTAATAAACGCCTATATCTTACCATCTTTAGCGTAGCTATAGATCTAGTTAATCTATAGCAGCTAATTACTCTTTAAGCATAGAATTATTACTTTCTTAGTAGTATCTATTATAATAGAGGGGCACTTTAGCTATTATAGAAGTATATATTAGACTATTAATTATTAAATTTAGTAGGTTATAGGGGTTAAATTATAGTATATTATCTTATGTGTTTTTCTATGTTTTTCTACCTTATAGTAGAATTCGCCTATAAGGTTATCCCTTAAGGGGCAAATAGTGGTGAATCTGCGGCCTCTTATTAGCTTAATTCCCCTATAAAGTGGGGTATATTACCTATAGATTCCCTAGTACTTTACTATATACTACTATGCTATTTCGCTAAATTTAATAGATTTACTACTAAGCTAGGTAATCTATAATAGCTACTTTATCTTATAATAAGTACTCCTTTTAAAATAAAATAATTATTATATAGTAATTATATAGAAATAGAAAAAAAAAAAGAAAAAAAATATAATAGCGTTATAAAGTAATATAGTATAAAGGTAAAGTAAAGTAAAAGTAAGTAGAAGTAAGGAAACTAAATAATAGTTATAGATAAAGTAGATATTTATAAAATAAAATAATAATAAAAGTAACTAATCTAACTATATATTTTAGGCTTTTATAGTGCTGTTTTAGCTACTATAGAAAGGGTATACCTAAGTAGTAATTAATAGTTATTATTATAGTTACTATTATAGAATAAAGTAGATAGATAGGCTAGAGGAAGACATCCCTATAGGTATATATATATTTATATGCCTATAGAGTATATAATCCTCTACGCTATTAACCTCCCCTAGTAGGAAGGTTAACTATAAGAATACCTTACTTCTAAAACCTACCTTTTATTCTATAACCTCTATTTAGTTTCCTTATTATTACTTACTTCTATTATTTTTTACCTTTATACTACGTTACTTTATAAAACGCTAGTATAATACTCCGCTACTATTACAGCCTAACTATTCCTATTAGATTTAGAATAGCTACTAGAAGGGCTATATTAGTTACTATTATTACTATATTCCTTAGAATATAGGCTAGCTATATAATTAAGTAGCTACGTATTAGTCTACTAGTAAGCTAGCTAGCTATTAATATATAGGCTAGCTAGGTAGATATACTAGCTAGCTATATAATTAAGTAGCTATATAGTAGTCTACTAGTAAGCTAGCTAGCTATTAATACGTAGGCTAGCTAGGTAGATATATAAGCTAGCTATATAATTAAGTAGCTATATATTAGTCTACTAGTAAGCTAGCTAGCTATTAATATATAGGCTAACTAAGTATATATATAGCTAGCTAGCTAGCTAGTTATTAATATATAGGCTAGCTAGGTATATATATAGCTAGCTAGCTAGTTAGTTATTAATACGTAGGCTAGCTAGGTATATATATAGGCTAGCTATATAATTAAGTAGCTATATAGTAGTCTACTAGTAAGCTAACTAGAGGTTCTTAATAGCTATAATATATATCTTTATAGTCTATTTAGGCTAGCTAGGCTATTTAGGCTAGCTAGGCTAGCTAGGCTAGCTAAACTAATAATATAAGCGCTTTAGTAAAGGTAGTCCCTAAGGTAGTAAGTATTAGTAGTAGTAGTAATATATATTTTAGTAGCTATTATTATACTTAGGCTTTATCCTTAGCTTTATTACTTAACTTTATTTTTATATATAAAGCCTAAATAGCTAAGTTAAACTTTATAGCTAAAAAGAAGACTAGTAATACTAGTAATATAGATTATTCTATTATAGGTAGGCTAGCTAAGGTTTCTTAGTAGCTATAATGTATATCTTTATAGGCTGTCTAGGCTAGCTAGGCTAGCTAGGCTAGCTAGTAATTATTCTACTTAAGATAGTAGAAAAAGGCGTTTTATAATATAAAGTCTTAGTAGTAGATTTAGTAGTAAAATAAAGCTTTATAGCTATTTATAAAAATATAGTAGAATAGTACGTTTTTTAAGGGAAATTAGGTACTATACTTCTAGTAGGGCTTTAGCTAGTAACTCTATTATTATTATTATTTCTTAAGTGCCTTAATTAATAGTAGCTTTAGTAGTAGTAGATTTAATAGTATAATAGGTAAAAAAGAGTATAAAGAAGGGTAGTAAAAGTAAAGGTGTTAGTAAAGGGGTTAAACGTAAGGGTGTTAGCTAAAGGGATATTAGCTTTAGCTAAGTAGGTAGTTATTATAGCGTAGGCTATAGGTAAATAACTCTACTAGTAGGTATATATTAGTAGCTAATTAGTAAAGAAATATAGGCTTCTAATTAGTTATAATTAAAAAGAAAAGTAACTAAATAGCTCCTCTTAATAATAGTTAGTATATTTACCTCTTATTATAAATTTAATAGTAGTAAAGGGTTAATATCCTATAGTATTATAACGTAGTTATACTACTACTTAATATAGTTAAAAATAGGTAATAGATTAGTTAACTAGCTAATAGTTAAGCTATAGCTAGTAGTACTAGCCCTTATAGGCTAGCGCTAGGTAGGGCTCCTATAGACTAACTATAGGCCGGCCGACTAGTAGATTATAGTATCTCTAGTAGGATTTACTACTAGGCTAGGTAATCTATAATAGCTACTTTATCCTATAATAGTAATAGTTAGGTAATAATCTTATGCTTTATAAGTAATTTTACCTTTAGTATAGTAATTAGTTAACTAATAAAAAGCGCTTTTTTTATAGTAAATAAGAAAGCTAAAAGCTTTACTTTAGTAGTTAATATTATAACTATATTTTACTTATTAGCTTACTATATTACTATTTTTTTAAATAACTTTATTACTACTACTTATAAGCTTTTTTTATTTAGATTATTAGTAAAGCTTATATTAGTAGATACCTTAAGGGCGTTATTATAGCTACCTTTATTTATATTATATAAGAAGTAAAGGTATTATAAATAATAAAAATAATTTAATATATAGTCTACTACTTATTAGTAACGTACATGCATAGTGAGTGACGCATCATAGTGAGTGACGCACGTCCACATACTTTCTACCTCTTTGACCTTTACACTAACTTTCCTCC